>JACXSJ010001905.1:0-27785 GCA_014851325.1 Pentalonia nigronervosa | reverse complement strand
CCAATTGATTTATTTTTAAATGTCTATCATTGCAATAAAATTAAAAATACCAAGTTTTGTTTCTGTACTATGAATAATTTTTTAAGCTTTATTATTGCACTAAAATATTTCAAAATTCTTAGTATTTAGTGATTTGGTTGTACGTTGTTATTTGTTGAAATATTTACATTTCCTTTATAAAAAACTTACTTCTTTTATCTTTATATACATATGAATTATTCCAATTGTTAATTATTTAAAAATGTATTTGTTGTTAATTTTATTTTATTTTTAAACATTTACCATGTACCACTTGTAAGCACTTTTAAATTTAAATTTTTTGTTTGTTTAAAATGTATATCATATTTTATTATACCTATTATACCTATAATATATTGAATATTGTGTTGCACTATACACACTATTGCTGGGGATTATTAACTTATTTTGAAACCAAAATTAATTTAGATATTAATTTAATAAATATATTATGAATGTAATTAATTATTTTATTGCGTTCACTGTGCTACCATGGTCGTGTACACCTTTGTAAATGCGATAAGCCCTGTGTATTAATTTCTTAAAGTTATGGGTTAGTTAAAATATTTTCACAGAGATAATTTCTTAACTGTCTTGGGTATGCAAATAACAATTTTTCATTTGTAATATAATTATACTTTATATTTTTATTGTAATATTCCATGATTTTTTTTTTTTAGAGAAATGAATCACACTATAACATTAAATATTAATCCATTAGTTAATACTATTACAATATTATTACAAAACATTGTTTTTCAAATCTAAATCTAAAAGCTTTTGTAATTATCTGAAATGCTAAGTAATATTTACATTGTAATTAAATTGAATCTTAGACAATATAAAAATGAAAATATGATTTTTGATAAAAGTGCATCCCTAGTAGTATTTCCTAAAATGAATATTAGCAATTTATATAAAATATTAATGAATGTCTTAATTAAAGTTGTATACTTACATTGTTACATTTTATCTGCCTCCTTTTTATTAATAGATTCTTATGACTTTTTAAGTTCTTGTGAATTTAATATTTTAGTTTTCAATCATAAACTTAAGTATTTTAAGTATTTTGTATTGGCATACTGTATATGCATTAATCATTAATTGATTAATATACATAATATCCTAGATATGATGAGTGATGACATATTAATATTAATTTTATCAGAATTTAGAATTTTTAAGTCATAAATAGTGAATGATAATGAGTAATAAGTAGTAAATATTCAAATTTTCAAAATGCCAAAAAATGGTGTTTAGGCAAATGGTTGTGCTCTATAACATAATAACAATTTTAAAATTTAAAATATATAACTTAAATATATATATATATTATATTGTATGTTATTAGTTAGGTATTACTAATATACCAAGATTATAATTATTTTAATATACATAGTATATAAAGATATATTAGATATAAATAAATATATTTGCAGTTAGAAAGAAGTATAAGTACAATAAAATCTCACCTATACCTAAATAATTATAGGCAAACCAGGTCATTAGTAATCTAAAATTGTTTTTTAATTTTTTTTGATATACTAATCAATTATTAAGTACCTATTACATTCTTTAAAGTTATTAATTCGGCTCATGTGTTTAAATACATTTTATAACTGTCCGTTTCTTATAACTTCTACTGAATATGTATTATCAGAAATTATTTTTTCTAAGTTCTTAATATCAAAAAGAGAATTTCTTAATTTTTTTTGACAGGAGATTTTTTATTTGGTAGAAATCGTGTTTAAAACCTCTTTTCTAAAATTGTTGGGAATATCTATTAGACCATTTATTTTATCAAATTCTATCAAAATATCTAGTTGCACGTACATTATAGTTTCTACAATATTAAAATGCAGCACAATTCTTTTCACTTTGTGTTGATTATGAATATTATATTTGCTAATTTTAGGTTCTGAGTGGAGCAAAGAATACTTTGATTTTACAATGATGTATAATTTTTTTTTTTCTGTCATCACTAGAATACGGATTTTGAAGACATGTGCTTTTTTTTATTGCTCTAAAACGGAGCTATATCAACTACAAATTTGATTTATATTACTTAGAATGATATGCACATTTTATTTTGCTTTTAAGTTATATTTTTTTCAAAATGTGTTCTAAATAAACGTATTTGAAATGTTATATTTATTTTTATATTATATGTGTTAAGGTCATGGCTAGCTTGATCGGTTTTATCTTGTTTTATCTATGTTTGATTTATGGATATATTTGTCAATGTAATGTAGATAATGATATTGCATGTTCTAAAAGTACCTAGGTACTTTTTCAATAATTTCTGGACAACCTTTCCCAATGTGTTCAGTTTGTCACGTACCGTATGTCACGTCGTATTCAAATGACAATAAACACAAAAATATGCTCTTGCTCTGAAAATTATCAACTTAGAATTACGGTTTAATTTTTGTTGTAACACCTTATAGTTTTTTGTTCTCACCGATAGTCACTTACAAAATGCCGAAAATTATTAATTGTAGTGCTCGTCTTTGCAATTTAGTAAAAGAATTTGATGAAGACATTTTTTTTTTGTAATAATGCTGTACTTTTTTACTAAATTAATATACCAATATTTCCCGACTTTTTGCATAAACATAGGTACAAAACAAATTATTACTGACGAATCTATGCTTCAAAAAAACTATATCAATCAATACTATATAAATACTATTATTAAAATTAGAGATTATGTTAGGAACAAAAATGTATGGGTGTCATTAGATGAAACTACTGACGTTGAAGGGCGCGGCGTTATGTAGTCAATGTTATACTTGGTACATTGGAAGTAGACAACTTTGGGAAAATATTTCTGCCCGACTCGGAGGTGTTAGAAAATACCAACCATTCTACTATAGCTAAATTATTTGACAGATTTCTTTTTATGTTATAGCCTGAAGGCATACTTCATGACAACGTTTTACTTTTTGTGTCGAATGCAGTACCATGTATGATGAAAGCAGGAAAGTCTATACAAATACTTCACTCAAAATTGGGCAATAACTTGTTTGACACATGGCCTATACAGGATAGTAGAAGAGATTAGAATGAATTTTTCAGAAATTAATAGTTTATTATCAAATATGAATTTTTTTTAAAAGCTTCATACCGTATAATTTTGTTTAAAATTTGGCTCCAGGTATTCTTCTACTTCCAGAACTAATTATTATTTATTGGACACTTAGTTAAATGCCGTCAACTATTATTGTAAATATTTTCTGCATATTAAAAATGTTAAACTTCAATTGGATTTAGATGATTCACTGATTATTAAAAACGCTAAACAGTTAGTCAAAAACCTAGAAATAGAAGCAAATTTAATATATATAAAAGGTAATTTTGGATTTTTTGCTATTGAAATTGCATATTTAGAAACATCTAGGATGTTATTATCAGAATTCGTATGTTGTATAGAAAAGGTTAATAAATTAAACAAGCTCCGGGAAAAACAGAAGAACAGTTTCAAAAAAATTTGATAATGTACTAAACAAAAATTCCATTATAAATTTGCCCCTATTTCATCTGTAGACGTCGAACGTAGTTTTTCAAAATACAAGAACAAATATTGTCCGATCTTCGTAGACGATTTTTATTTGAAAACTTGGAAAAAGTTTTAATTGTACAATGCAACTCCTATGATATAGATAAAAAAAATATTTTTTATTTTATTTTTTATAAATTATCTTAAATAGAGTAAATTTAATTTATAGAATAATAATTGTGGAAGAAGAAAACTCAAGAAAGTAGGCTTGTGAATAAATGCATTATAATACTTTTTTGTAATAAATATATTTTTTTTAAAAACCCATCTGTAATGCTTTTTTTAAGTGTTTTTCTTTAGTTTTTTTTTATTGCTTTAAAATTCGTAATCTGATCATTACTTTTAGGGGTAGTAAAAACGCATCGATTTTTTTCAACAAAATCTTTTCTGGTAGGAAATTAAATCTAATTGGTATATTGGGAGGTGAAAAGTATAAAATCCCCAAAAGTTTTCAAAAACGCCGGGACAGACAAAAAAAAAAAATTAGGAAAAACGGGAATTTTCACACAAAACCAACATAGATCGTGACTACCACTTAGATCTTATATAATCACATCTATGTTAATACGTTAATCCGCGGTACATATCATTTTGTGGTCTCGGTTAAAGTGGGCGCCGTCTTTTACAGCCGTGGCTTCAACTAAACACATTACATATTATAGTAGGATCATAGAACCAATATACAGTAGACACTCGATTAGCCGATCAAGCCACTGTAACCCCAAAGTATAAAGTATTAGACTCGAAAAATTGAAACCGTATCCGCAATCTGATGAAACGTTGGCAACGTGTATCCCGCTTTGTTACGAAATTATAAAAACGGAAATAATACGGTGACCACGGGCGACGTCCGTTATCATATTTTCAAATTTTTAGACTTCAATATTATTGACTTTACTGTATGTTGTTTAACTCGTGTTAACTATCGTTATTACTGTTGGGTTAGATTAGACCGTGTTCGAGATTATAGTCACCCGATTTGGCCAATTCATGCCCAATCTGTATCCTGGTAGGACATGCATAACTGTAGCTGGCCATCTAGTTTATTGTACATGGCCGTGTATACAATATACATAAACATATCAGACAACGAACTTTCCAGTTTCCATGAACTTTTGGACAAGTACCCCAATCGGCAATCACAACTAACAATATAGTTACAATATATATCTAGTAATAAATAATATTATCTTGGTCCGTGGTTATGGATTGGTGGTCCGTGGTCTGGTTATTCCAGATATGAACAATTAATCATGGACCTATAAACCAACTTAGTTTATAAGTCTATACTATGCAATAAACACATGTACTATGGAGTATTTTAGAAGCGATACTCGCACCTCTATTTTAATTTTATTATTTCGCGGATTCTTGGCTGATGTTGCAAGTTTGGCGGTAAGGCATGATGTTAGCAATGCTTTTACCGTCGAAACCTACCACTTGAGACTAGCCCGCCAATATTTAAAAATAAAGGTCACTATATACTACCTTAGAATAAAAATCATATATTTATCTATATAATAATAATATTATAATAACTATGTACCTATATTATTTTATGATACTACCATACATATATAAACATATTTATAGAAAGCCATATTCAGGGTGAAAAAAAAATGAATGAAGAAAAACTTTGTTCTTACACAAAACCAGATTTCAACAAAAATCTATTTTTGTTTTTTGATCTAGTTTCCTGGTATTTTATGTAATTTATAAATATTGTAATGTATATATTTTGTTATTTGATAATGTAGTTAGTTATTTTGTATAAGAACATGATCTGTAAATAAAATAATCTAAAATGTACTGTTATTAACTGGTTATATTATGTTAAAATTTGTTATATTATTTCATTATCTAATTTGTATATTTTGTATTTAAGTAAATTGTAATTATCTATCTTCAACCATAGAACATTAATGTTCTATGCTTTAACACAAGTTTGTCTTAAGAAGGTAGATAATTCATTGTATAATGTATTAAATAATAAGTATAGTAAGTATACATACACTAATAAATTAATATCTGAAAAAAAACTACTTACAATATTATTGAATAAATATCTTAAAAAATATACTATCCGTCATCCGTCCATCCATCATATATTCATATTGCACATTAAAAAAAATACAAAAAAATTGACATTATATTATAATTTATATTTTATAATACTCTTATCTCACAATTAACAATAAGAATGATGTTGTAAGCTAACGGTAAAACAAGAAGTTACGAACAATTTCAAGGCCATGAAACTTTCGAGACTCATTAACGTTGGCTGCTTCTATAATGTTCTATGGTTGTACATATCTATTTTGTGTCATGGGTCATGGGCACGATCATGGTCTTAAAAGATAATATCGTATATATCTAAATATCGTGAACATGAGTTGGAATAATTTGTTACTAACATCAATATAAAAAAACTTTTGGGTTTTAATCAGATGTCGTTTTTTAGTTAATAAGTGCAATTTTTTCACTGATTATCAACTATCATGGGATGTTCTTAACTCCTAACTCATAAATACTTCACGTTACTCGCTAATATGTTATTCAAATAATTTCTTATGAATTTAGTAACTTTTTCGTTTTTTTAAACTTTAATTTTTATTAAAATTTCATTAATATCACTTGTAATACGTTCGGTTCATACACGACGTCATGTATGCCGTAAAAACACCCAGCAAATACATGACAGCAAAAACTAGAAGAGGTGCGTTAATTTCATTATTTTAAATATTCAGAAGGTTACCTATTTATAACTTAAAACATTGATTAGGTATCCTAAAATAATTTTTGTTTACATTTTCCTGCCAGGCATCCGTCACAGTTTTGATCGGCTGGATTCTTTTCGCGAAAACTTTAAAAAAATCAATGGAACAGAAGAAGAAGAACTACCATCGTATGTACAGATTTTTAAATTTATTATTTAAATATTTTAAACCTTAATGCTAGATACACGCGTTGATTGTACATATAATTGTTGAATGTTTAAGTCCTGAACCGAAGCCGGTATTTCATTCTAATGGCCATCGTAAGGCTTTAAACAAGTGTCTTCCATCACCCCAAGATGTTTTAAGTCCTCAACATGAAAAACTCATACACTATATCAATGACTGTAAGTATAACTATATGTTTTCAAATTATGTTTATTATGTAATAAGTAAAATATAAATTTAAACATAATTTTTGTTCAAAAATTTAAACATAAATCCCTATTTTATGTATAATCCTTTTGTTAGAAACCTACTTCTTACAGTATTTATATCAGCAAATATTATGTTCATAATTAATATGACTGGGTAGTACTTCAAACTAATCATATTTAAAAGTAAATATTTTTAGATATAGGTACTTATATATTATGTTATCATGTATTAGCATTTACTATCTAATTTATATAAGCCATTAGGTATCTGCTATTGCATAGTAGGTACCCATACCAAGAATTTAGAATAAAAATTACAATTTAAATCAATTTTTATTAGATAAGATTGTTGTTTTGATATTATTTTGAGTACAACATTACTTTTAAATTATAATATGTATGTTTATACATTTATTTATTATATTCAGATTTTTAAAACATAAATATGGAATTATATGCTTACCCATGTATTAATTATAACTTATTGGTTATTTACCATAGGTTTATTAAAGAAAAACACTACCAAATCCAACCTTAATTAATTTTTCATTATAATATGACACTGTCATAATGTAGATTTCTAATTACAAATTAATAAATCATTATTTATTTTTCTTTGATTTAAAATCGTGGTTCTCAAACATTTTTTCCATGTACACTATGGTCATGCGTATTACAGTTCGGGCCATGTATCACTTATAAAGTTATGATTAAAAAGCCATAGATCTATTCAAAATTTCAATACGTTTACAACAATAATAATTTAGGTACATTTAAAAGTATTTAGTATCTATTTACACAAAATAGAATATTATTAGATCTGTATTTATTTATAAATTTTTCATGCTTTCTCTATACAACCTTCCGTATAGCACACTTTGAGAACCATTGATTTAAAATAAATTGCTTAAGTTATACAGTGAAGACTTGAATTCTTATAAGTTATATAAAATAGAATATTAAAAAACCAAAGTATGTAAATTGTTAATTTAAAACACATATTTCAACCTAATAGGTTTATGGTAGACTTGGACATAAACATAAAATTATGTACCTGTTAAATGTTTCAAACATGAATTTTTAAAATTTTAAATAAAAAAACAAGTTTAACATTATCTTTGGTAATCAACTGTAAAGATTTTAAGACTTCAATAGGTTGCAAACTATATTAAATAAACTATAAATTTTATTAAATTTAATTGTTTTATAAAATTATAATGTTATATTTTATACATTTTTTTATTTCTAGTTTATAAAAATACATATTTTATCACAAATACTTTTTTGTTACTAATTATAATATCATGTTGTATTTAAATTAACTAATAATTTGTAACCTAATGAGATAATTATAATAATTATGTTGAACTAGTAGTTATTTAATATTACAAATAAAACCAATAGTTTATTATTGTTTGTTTCTGTCATTTATTTAAATACTATAATCTTTTGTTAACCTATTGGTTATTATGTATAGAAATATTTTTTGTTCATTGATGATAAACCACACATTTAATACATTGTTTCTATTTTACATCATTATTCATTAATTATACATCTCTGTTGTAACAAATTAATATAGTTTAATTATATTTTAGTTTGCCATAATAGCATTCAAATACTAATTTATTTATTTAAATACCAGTGTGGTCTCAAACACAACATATATGATTTTTTTTAATAAATAAATACATTTTGATTTTAATATAATGTTACTCTTTATTCTAAAACATAATCTTTATTAAGATTTTTCACATTTTTTTAAGTTATACATTTATACATTATGTTAAACTAATTAGTAGTTAAATTCTAGTCAGTCGCCTCTATTGGTTTCTAGGGATAGCAGAGATACCACCCATAATATTATATAACGAGTATGTGAGTGGCTTTGCGTTAAACTTTTTAAATCCAGTACATCAATTGATGAGGAATCTTGTATGTACATTTTCAAGCCATAAGTATTAAAATTAAACATTTTTTTAATTGTTACAATGAAAACAGATTTAATCACTTAAATATATTTTATTCAGGTTCTAAAAATCACTTTTTACATTTTTTTATCCAAAAAAGGTAATTTGTTTTTAAATGTAAAAAGTGTAGGTATATAATATTTTTAAAGTTAAATTTTGATAAGTAGATTTGTTAAAAAGTTGTTAGTATGATCTAAATAAGACATAATAAGGAATGCAAGCTTATTTTAAAAATCTATATAGCATCTTTAGATTAATTAGTATTCAAAACATTGGGAATGAAAATACTAAATAGCTCTTTTTGCATAAAAAATTGCCAGTTATGAATTCATTCAAGTGTCATTTTAAAATGTCCTACTACTGAGTACCATGTGGTTAATCTTTGATTATTATATTATTATGTTATTAATAAACTATAGTTAATAGTAAAGTATATACTTATAAATATTAATGAACTAAGTAAATTCCTTTTTGGTACCTATTGATAATTTTATGATTTGTTTATAATAATAAATAATTTGAAAAGACATTGTTTTCACACAAAGTGGCAAGCACACTGTCTATTTTTATTGGTTTCCGACAGACCAGTGATAAAGGTCTGTTAGCTGTTTAAAACAAAACTCATCAATTTAAATATAGATTTAATGCAACATTCCATTGATCTATCCTAAAGCAACATGTTGTATTTGAAACTTAACTGAATAAAATGTACAATATAGTGCTAAAAACTTCTCTTTTTTTTTTTGGCCTTTAGGCTTCAAGACCATCTTGCTATATCACAAATCCTCTTCCATTCTTCTTTATTCTTTGCTGCCTCATCCAATCCCAGTTTCCACAACTGAAGTCGACAGGCGAAGGGAGTCACTGTATACTTATATTACTAATATTTTATAGTGAAATTTATGTGTTTAACTTAGTTAAGTTTATTTTCCTGTAGGCTATAATATTTTTGGATATAAGATATTTGTCGTTTGAATCATTTACAACTATAAGTTAAATTTAACACTGAAAGATTGATCAATATTGAATAACTAATTATATTCCTGGGAATTTGACTTCACAAGACTGTTCGACTCTCAAATTCTGATTGCACTATCGTTCTTAACTTGTTGAAGTATATAAGTTTCTAAAAAATAAACATCAATATTTGTAATAAACTAAAGTGATGTGCAAATGCATAAAAAACACAAAATTGCTAACTTCCAAAGGCTATAACTTCAAAACTAAGTCCAATTGATAAATTCTGATTGTACTATTGTTCTTAAATAGTTAATATAAGCATGTTTAAAAATAAAATAACGAAAAATTTACATGAGTCGTAAAGTGCATTTGTTTGTTCCAATAAATTAAATAATTTAATTTTTTCACTTAATATTATTTGTATTGTCTTTTATTTACTACTTTAACCTCAGAATTATAAATTTTAGCATGGCATTCGGTTATAGAAGATGAAGAATCATCTATAAGTATGTTAATTTTACTAATAGTTTATAAGTGAATTAAATAACTATTAGGAAATATTATTCTTTTATTATTTTATTAGGTTCACAAAAAATAATTTACTTCAAACCTGAAAACACTGAAGAAGTTCTAAATGGTATATAATACTTATTTAAAATTAAAAAATTGTAATTTTTATCAGATTTGGTTTTTTTTTAGGTTTTCAAGCATTTGATTTAGACACATATTGGATCAAACGTTTGTACAACAATATCACTAAGTCAGTGCCATAAATTGTTGGTATAGTGAATTATTCTTTAGAAATTATTTTACCAAACTCGCCCATAGCTCACAATGTATCGAAGACACATAAACACTTGCGCGAATGATTAGTCATTATTGTGTCAAAAATTGTAGAAATGAATCTATGTCTTTAAACACTTTGAATGGGACAAGAGGGAAAATATGGCAACTAGTAGTTAAGTAGTATTACCTAGTAGTAAAATTCAACGTTATGAAAATACCAATTTATAAATATTATTGTAAAAGTATTGATTTTAGTGAATTGTTGTTTCCTTATAATGAACTTTTGTTTGTTTATAGTTATTATAATTTTTTTTTATTATTATTATTATCACATTATACAAATTTATGTTGTGAGTTATCTAAACAAGACTGAAATTTGTATAAAAAAAATTATATTATATGCAATCATTTTATTTTTAATCCTTATTGTTTTGAATATTATGAGACCTAAAGCCAATATTTATTGTTTGTTAAAGTTTAAAGTTACTTTTTTATTGTTTGTAAAAATATTATATAATTATAAATTACCAATGATTTTAAATATTGGCCTTTTATCTCATTCATGTAAAATTACTGTTAAAAAAACAACTTTTTCATAATTTATCTATTATGTATTTATTTTTGAATATTAAAAAAAAAAAAAAATGAAAGGGAACATACAAAATAGAAATTTTATTTCAATTAGAATTTTGACTTATCAACATTTACTTGCTTTGGAAATAACAAATAACTAGTTTTTTGGAATTTGTTTTTGTGTATCAATTCAATTATTTTTTTAATACATAGCAAAGACTGTCGAGCTTTTTAAATACACCCACTTGAAGTCTTGTAATATAGACCAAAACTTCATTTGAATTTGTATACTATCATAGACATACAAAACATTTTGTTGTTTTATAATATGTCTATGACTTTTTTATAAATTGTTATTAGCTATTGTTACTTGTATGCCTATAATAGGTGTTAGATGATCAAATTATTTTGTTTAATTATTGGAAATGACTATTGTATTTATTAAATAGGTGTCCAAAGTTGCTATATACATCTTATAATGCATTATTTGTTTTAAGTACAAATGAAAAATGTTATAAATTAGTATGCTTTATTTGAATGAATAAATAGTAATTTAATGTAATTGTAGTTCTACATTTTGTTTTTAAATCATCGCTATCAGAAACCACTATCAAAGTTGAAAATCAACATATTTTTACTGTATATCATATATATAAACATAGCAAATACATTGTAAAATTGTTCCGCTCAGAATCTAAAAGAGGGAAAATAGTCAATTGCTCCAGCTCCGCTGTACAATAGGTGTTGGCTATTGAGTATATCTCGTCCATAGGTGGAAATCCATTAAAATTTCAGTGAAAGGCTAACATTTTTAACATCAATGCGAGTGAAAGGGCTTTAATCCTACATAACTAAAAAGCTGTAATTTTGGGGTTAAGCCCTCCCTCTCCCATATTTCCACCTATGACATTGCCATTATATTAAATATGTTAAATTTTAATTCATTAATAAATTTTTGCAAATAAAAAAAGATGCTAATCGAAGACTGTCACTGCGTCTGCATGTATTAAGTTTTTAGAAATTTAATTTAATTTTTATATTTGATTCTTCCCCCCCTCCAAAAAAACCAACTAAATTAGTTTCACTTTTTTACCAGTAAAGGATTTTTGTATTCTTTTTTCCTATAAAAAGTTGTTTCAGCCAAAGAAAACAAAAACGTAGGTATCTACATTGTATAACTAATGTATACATTACTCTGCTTTGAATCTAATAATTAAATAATAAATTATACATTCTCAATAATTTTTATAATTGATGACTGGCCATTATTAGCCTCAGTGGTTGGTGTATACAAATATTTTCAATGGTGGGGGTTACATATATATACACAGAGTGATTTATTAAACATGCACATCCCCATTTTTCATTTAATAATGAATTTCAAATTTTTGGAATTTTTGTACCCCTTAAGTAGTGTTCTGTGGCAATACAAACTTCTGTTTTTTAAATGAGAATCCCCCTTCTCTATTTTACTATAAATTATTCAATGTATATTTATTTTTTGAAATTTTTGATGTTATTAATTTAAAATTCGAACTAGCAGCTTTTCATTTATTAAAATGTTTATACTATGGATAATAGTTGTTAAAAGTAGTATTATAAAAATATAAAATACATTTAATATTGGTTCTAGTATTTATTATATGCAGGCCATTTTTATAAATATTGATGAATTAATATAAATTAAAGTTTTAAAATTTCTATAGCTCCTATATCTTCCAAACCCATTATAATGAACCTATTGTCCTTAGTTCATCAAGTTAAATAACAAAAAATATTCGTTCAAATTTTGGATTGTGATGCATCAATGTTTTAAGAAAAATTTACCGCTTAATAATTTATTATTGAAAAGGAGAGTTTTCACTTGAAAAACACAAGTTGGTGTCTCCACGGGGCACTTCTTAAGTATTACAAAAAAAATCTCAAAAATTTTAAAATATAGTCTTCAAGTATACTTTAAATTTAAACTTCCAAATATCAGTATTTGAAAAAATGGGGTGAGCATTCTTGGTGAATCACCTTGTATCATCAAAATATGTTATTTAACAAAGATTTATTTTTATCATAGAACAAATCTAATTTTTTGGGTTTTTGTCCTAACTTGTCAATGACTTCTTCAGTAGTTAAAGGCATTGTTACCGACAACATGGTTAACCCATTTAATCTGCCCTGTGTAAATAATTATTTCTCAGCATTTAATGTATTAGGTATATAAATATGAATTAAAAATATATATGACAAAAAAAAAATGTTTAATTATTTTATAGTATTTCTCAAATAAGTTTTTACTTTTTTTTTCAATAGCTGTCAAAAAAATGTTTTGCTTGGTGAAATAGCTTGATAGATTAGTATAAGATTCTATATAAAATTTTCTTAAAGCCGTAAACAAAAAAATTGATTTACAAATGAATAATTTTTATTTATAAGCATTTTAAGTTCAAAGTTTGACAAAATTAGTTTTATATACTTTAGGAAAAAAAATTACTAAAATCATCAATAGTTTTTTTAGACAAATTACTAAGTTTTTATAGTTCACTATTAGAAAATTTTCAGTAATTTACTGCTACTGTTTAGTAATTTCCTTATATTTACTTTGTTTAATATTAGAATATTGATAGTAAATTATTTTTTATGTAAGAAAATATATTAATGTTTGCTACTAGAAATATTGTTATAATTGTCTACTTATGTTAAAAATACTAGATGAAAGGAAATGTACTAAAAATAAATTATATGATTACCAAAAATGTATACTTATAAGAAAGTTTACAAAAAAAAATTGGCAAGTGGGTACCACTCTGCTGTACAGTAGGTGTTGAGTGGGTGAAAGTAATAGATGTATTAAGTTTAAATTCAATAGCCTAAAATCATTGTATACAAAAAACGATTATGAGCTAAGAAGGTGTGTCAGATTACGCATTACTAAGTATATTTTACGACATTATTAATATTAAAGTAATTCATTGAGCTATTATCATATATTAGGTTGGATTCATAAAACATAATAATATACGTTTATAATAGGAAAGTATTGTAGGATAGTTAGTTCTTTGGGAGAGGGTTAAATGCAAAAAATTCTTTAGTTTTTGAACACATCAGGAAAAATAAAAAATAATTAAGGAACAACTGGAATTTTTTCAGAAAATAAATTGTTGACAAAATCAATTTTGATTTTTGGTAAAACAAAAGAAATAATGTACGTGGAAACATGAAATTTCCACTGAATGTTTATATAAGCCTTTTCTATATTTACATCATATTTTCAAAATATTTCGTTTTTTTGAGTTTTTAAAATAAATTTTTGGGTTTTTTTTTTGTTTTTATTATTATTGCCAATGAAAATTTTAAAATTTAATAAAAGGTTCTTCATTTGTTGTAAGGGAAAAATTAAAAAAAAAGTTGAGCATATCTTTAATAATTTTTTATGTCTTAAGTTAAAATTTCAACAAAATACATAAAAATCACGAAAATTTGCAAATGTTTTGATTAGGAAATTCATAAAAATTTTTCTATTTAAATCTATGGTTTAAAATTTCAACAAAATTCTCTATAAATTTATCTACTTTTCTAAAAAAAAAAATTTACAAGAAAGTCAAACCAATTTTTTATGAGCATTTGAAATTATAGGTATTGGATATTCACTCGTAAACTGCTAATTTCTCATTGCACAATTTTCTTATCTTGTCATAATTCAAAAATAACCAGATATTTGAAATTTTCACCAAATGTTAAGATTATCATTTTCTATACACCAAAAAATTTAAAAAATATTTTGACAATTTTTTCTATAATTATTAATAAAAAAAATTCCATTTGATCAAAATGCTTGAAAATTTAATATAACATAAGGTTCTTCATAAAATACTGTTATAATAGTAAATCAAAAATATTAAAAATACATAGGTACAATTATTTTTTTATAAGCATTTAGTTAAAATTTTGACCAAAATTCACCAAAATTTTAAATGTTTGTAAATTATTTTGTGGTTAAAAATGTATAAAATCAGTTTCTATAACTAAAGATTGAAAATTTAAAACAAAGTTTTCATAAGTATTTAATAGTGTAACCAAAAAAATCAAAAAAGCCTATTTCAATTGTTGATTTTTATAGACATTTTAAGTTCAAATTTTGGATGAAATTAGATAATTAAATAAAGAATAACGATGTTAGTTATTTTGATGATTTTAAAAATATTTTTCAAATGCAATGTTTTCTGCAAAAATTTATACAACCTACTGTATTATTAATAGTAAAATGAATTATTTTAATATCAATAATATCTTAAAATAATCTTTCGAAATGTAGACTGACAGATTTTTTTCTCAGAATTGTTTTTTGTGTACAATGATTTATATTATTGTATAAAAATTTAACACATCCATGAAAGTGACCCACTTGCTGACTTTCTTTTAGTTTAAACTAATTTAGCAATAGGAAATTTAGGAATAATTAACAAAACTTACTTAATTATATATTATGTGATTTAAGTACCTAGGTACTTATAATATTCAAGAAATATATGAGGAAAATTGAAATTCCAATATCACTTTTACCATTAAAATTTTATAAAACTATTACAATATTAATATTTTACAAGAAAAATAATATTAAAAACATTTGTAAAATATGAAAGGAACCATGAGATGTAAATACACATGCTTGCATCCTATAAATTACATCCCTGTAATAAGAAGTAATAAAATCAATTATTGATTTTGTTTTGATTATTTCAACTATTTGAAATTTGTTAAGATGTAATGTTATAAAATAATTTATAATTTACATACATTTTTAATAAAAAATATTACATTGTTGTAGTTAATATAAATTACAGAGTAGTTATTAAATAGTTTTTATAAATACATATTACACTTAAATATTATGGATACTACATTAAACTAACCTATATATTAAAAACTATATTTATATTTTAAAAATTCATTCAAAATAGCATGTCATAAAAAAATAGTATAAATTAATTAACACGCATATCAAATTTTTATAATAGAAACAGATGTTAACATTTAAATTATAGTTATTTTACATTACTATTTTGTGTCTAAATATTAATAAGTTTGAAAATAATATCACTTTTCAAAATGGTTGTAAGAATGATATTGGTAGGAAAAAATATAACTATACCTATGTGGAAAGTTCTTCAGTAGTGGATAATTAATAAAATTATTTAAATTTTAATTTAGTTTTGGTAAATATTTCACCATTTTTTTTAATCCAGGGATGTTCAATAACATCAGTTAGTGGTAGTCTAGACTTTGGAACTTTAACTAAAAGCTTTGAAATCAAATGTCTAGAGCTCTCACTCATATGAGGTTTGAAACCATACATCACAGCACGAATTTTTCTAAAAGTCTCTGCCTGTTCTGAGCTCTCAAAAGGTGGTGATCCACACAAGAATTCATAACACAGCACTCCTAAACACCAATTATCAACATATTCGTTGTATGTTTGAGAGTCAACCATCTCTGGTGGTAAATAATCAATAGTGCCACACATGGTGTTTCGACATTTGGATGGTGCGTGAACTGACCATCCAAAATCTGCCAATTTTATAACGTGATGACTAAACAATAGGAGATTTTCTGGTTTTATATCTCTGTGAATAACACTTTGTGAATGGCAATACCTTAAAGCATCAGCTACTTGTTGTAAATAATATGCAGCTGTTGGTTCATCAAAACGTTTATGTGGTTGTGAGTTTAATACTTTAAATAATTCACCTTCTTGCGCAAATTCTAAAATTAAATATATTTTCTTTTCATCCCAAAAATAAGTCAGCATTTTTAGAATATTAGGGTGATTAAGGTGTGTTTGAATTTCAATTTCTCGTCGCACTTGATGTTCCATATGATCTTTTACTAGTTCTGATTTAAACATCATTTTTAAAGCAACCATATATTCCGTATTTTTTTCTCGAGCTAGATATACACGACCAAATTTTCCACGACCAAGAGGTGTTCCAATTTCAAAATCGCTTAGTTTCCACTGATGATTTGAAGGTCGTTTAGAATAAATATCTTTCATTGTCTTTTCTATATGTTGAACAACTTCATTTTGGGATTCAGTATTATGTTTTTCTTTAACCACAGCCATTATAAGAATACAATTGAAGATTAATAAAAATATAAACTGAAACAATAAAAATAATCTGTTAGAATTCACAAACTAAATATTATACATACTAACTAAGCAAATAAAATGTAATATCGTCAGTTTAAAGCAAAAACTCACTAACGACAAAACAGCAATATTTGGTAAATTAATTTTAGATTCTGAGCAGAGCAAAGAATGCATTGATTTTACAATGATGAGTGTTATTTTCTTTTATTGTGTCTGTCGTCACGTTTTGGGTCAATAAAAGTCCTTTAATTTTCTTCATCAACATCTTTTCCGGTAGGAAAGTGAAACCAGTTGGTACTTGGCCAAAAGTAATAAATTCCCAATAGTTTTCAAATGCATGGGGAAAAACTACAAAAAAATTAAAGAAAAACAGAAAGTCTTACATAAAGCCAATTTTTCTCAATCTGTCGAAAAATTTGAAAATTTCATACAGGGTCCTTCATAATTTGTTGTAAGTGAAAATTAAAAAAAATTGAGTGTAAGTATTTAATAGTTTTTGATAAACATGAAAATAAGTGAACATTTTGACAAAATACATTACAAATGACAAAAATTATGTCTATTGCACATTGGCATTGAATATGCGAGTATCATATGTAGCATTTTAAAGTGCAATATGATACCTAAATGTTTTATAATTATTTATTAATTTTGAATTAATATTATACGAGTTCTAATATTAATTTATCTTATGGGGTATAAGTTATTTATTTAGGGGGCAGAGGCGCTACACAGCCCTACACTACTAGTTGCGCTTATAAAAACCACACTAATCAATGTATTTGTCACTAAAAATAAAAGTTTAAATTTGAAGTGATGTTTCATATTAGTATTAAATATAATGTAATATTTTAGACTGAGTGGAGCGATAGCTGTATTCATTTTACGATGTTGTGTTGTGCTTGATTAGTGATAAATTGGCATACAGTGAAAATAATTCCTATATACACCACTATTAATAGCAATATCATAAAATATATTTAGTTATGTAAGCTAACAGAGTGTCTTTGCTTCGAATCGTTTCTCATATAGGTATGATGATTTTTTATAATTGAATTCAAATTATTACAGCAGAGCGATACCCACTTACTAACCTTAACTTATCTTGCTTTTAATACTCGAGAGCAAGGCTAAATTTAAATTGGGTAATATACAATGAAACATTAGTTAATGATAATTTTGTACGGTTCCATTGAGTGTTATTCCATTAACGATGATTTTAATGTAAAAGTTTCACCAGGTATTTTTATCTTTTACTGGTCATTAAAAAAAAAAAAAACATAAGAAACCATGTTATTTACAGATAAATATTCAAACACTTAAGAAGATTAAAAAGATTGAAAAAAAGTACCTTTCATTGTTTAAGGACAGTAGGAGTATTGAGTAAGCAGCTTGTAGAACAACTTTGAACCAACCAATACAATGTCAGATTTTTAATCAGTAATAGTTTACACTACTGATTGGAAAGATTAATTAAAGAAACATGAAAACTGCAAACTTTGGGATGTACAAAACGATAATATGAACAATATTTATTATCTGGACTAGGGATAATATAATAAGGCTTTCTAGTCTGAACCATACCAATTATGAAACAATATCTTGATATTGTTGTTATTAGCGTGCTTTCCTTAATAGACTCTACTACTCTAGTAATGGTCTTCTGTTTTCATTACTAAATACTCATAAAATAATTTATAGTTTTGAAACTGTACCTGTGGCAAATCGAGTGATAATCTAAGTTTCTTTTCCGTTCGTCCTCTGAAGTTTTGAATTTTTAAGTTAACGACTTGTAATTTTGACACTATTCGTACACTCACTACTTAGTAACAGTTTTCAGTCAGTCAGACAATCTTGTCTTGTCCTAGTGGAAGTTGTGTAACTTCATGAATATCATAAATGAGTTGTGGAACAGCAGACTACCGGAGTCAGCAATATGCACTCTGAGGATGACGGTTAAAATTAAAAGATATAAACGAAAAAGCCGTTCGACGACGATTTGAGTCGGTGGCCAATGAGACGGGCTTATTTGGCCGCCTTCGAAATACCGTGTCTCCGTTGGTCCACGACTTCGTAGATTTATGTTTATCATTCGGGCTGTTTTGCTTATCACCATAGGCTCAGGGGCCACGACTATTGAATTTTTATTTTGCAGTTTGCACCCAGACCCGGCTACCTATAATCTACATAGACTATTATAGTTGTTTTTACTTTTTACACGGTCAGGCCCATTATCAATTAATAATTATCATATTTTATCGCGATCTATCGTCATTGTATTGTGCGTTTTTTTTCCGCTTAAAAATTGTAAATTGTAATACGCAATGCTCGAAATGAACGGTCTACCGATTTGTACATGACAGTGTACGATGTTGAAATAGATGTCTTAATTCTCTGACGCGCCAAAATAGTTTCGCATATGTGATAGCCTCGCGTTGTTTGTCGAACGTCTCGCTCTCGCGTAGCCGTAGCTGTATTATATACTATTTTTAATATCGAGAGTGCATTATTAGAGTTCCGCAATGAAGGCATCGGTATATATTCTATTTCTTGTGCAATGCTGCACAGGACTCAATAACGGCGATACCAAACTAGTACTAATGGATTCCTCCCAACCGACGGCAGTTGACAACGAAGTCAAGAACGTTATAAATACGTTAACTACCTCAGAAATGTCGACGTTTATGACTAATGAGACAATGGCCAATATGACCGAAAAATCGACAGTCGTCACACCCAGTGAGCCAGTATTGCCAAAAAAAGGATCGGCTGAAGAAGAACGCAACAGTTCAATTGCCATTTTCTTTGTGCTTAGCGTTCTTGCTCTAGGCATACTGCTCATTCATCTCATGTTGTCCACACATTTTCAGTATCTACCCGAAAGTGTGGTAATTGTGTTTCTCGGCGCTGTTATTGGTCTCATTATTAATCTCATGTCTGAACAGCATATTGCAAATTGGCGCAATGAGGAAGCATTCTCTCCGACAGCATTTTTCCTCGTGCTGTTACCACCAATTATATTTGAATCTGGTTACAATTTACATAAGGGAAACTTTTTTCAAAACATTGGTTCTATTCTAGTGTTTGCTATTATTGGCACCACTATATCAGCTTTAGTTATTGGTGCTGGTATCTATGTCCTTGGCCTAGCTCAGGTAGCGTACAAATTAAGTTTCGTTGAAAGCTTTGCATTTGGATCATTAATTTCAGCTGTTGACCCTGTAGCCACAGTAGCTATTTTCCATGCGTTGGATGTAGATCCTGTGTTGAATATGTTGGTATTTGGAGAGAGTATATTGAATGATGCAATTGCCATTGTATTGACTACATCAGTATTACAGTCCAACGGACCAGCTATGAGTACTTCTGAGGCTGTATTAACAGGCATCAAGCAGTTCTGTTTGATGTTTTTTGCTTCAGCTGGTATTGGAGTAATATTTGCTTTAATCAGTGCACTGTTATTGAAATATGTAGACTTGAGGAAAACACCTTCATTAGAATTTGCTATGATGTTGGTGTTCACCTATGCACCATATGTCTTGGCTGAAGGCATTCATTTATCGGGTAAATTATTACCCAATCTTTTCATTTTCACATATTTTCACTTTTTATTTGTATCTTACTCATTAATTTTATTAATTCAATTTTTTTTAGGAATAATGGCCATTTTATTTAATGGAATTGTCATGTCACATTACACTCATTTCAATTTGTCAACAGTCACACAAATTACTATGCAGCAGACAATGAGAACATTGGCATTTATAGCAGAAACTTGTGTATTTGCTTATCTTGGACTAGCATTATTCAGTTTCAGATTACACTTTGAACCTGCTTTAGTTATTTGGAGTTTAATTCTGTGTTTGATTGGACGTGCTTGCAATATATTCCCATTGGCTTATTTGTGTAATAAATTCAGAGAACATCAAATTACAAAACATATGATGTTTATCATGTGGTTTAGTGGTAAGTTACAAATCAATATGAAGTATCATCTTTCATATAAGCGTCAACTTTAAATAATAGTTAAATTTATTAAAACAATGCAGATTGTTTGAGAAATTAATTTCCCTTTATAATTTAGGTAATTCAAATCATTATAAATTGAATAGATACTAAATGTTAATGTTTAATAACTGTAGACAGTGGGAGTAAGATGTAGGACTATTTGAAGCAATTACTTCATATCTGTAACAGGTAGGTGAGATATTTGAAATCAAAAATTTGGTTCAAAGACTCAAAAAATTCACACCACTACTGACTATAGATAATATTAATCAGATATGCAAATAACTTTCTGAAGATAATTTGAGCTGTGCTTTTGTTTATCAATCATCAGTATATTTTCCTTTCTTTCCTTGATTTTTTTGCATCTCTCAAAGACAATATAAAATGTTAGTACATGATTTTGGTATTTGATAGTATTTATTAAGTAATCAAATGTTACTATTGTATTCTGTTATCCCATATAAGTGTAATGGCCACATTAATCTTACTATTTTTTGAGCTGTGAAATAAGTCCAATATTTTAATAATAATTGTTTAGAATTACATTTTAGCTGAATTTCCACTGTTTTGCTGAATTATCTGTTAATGAGACCATACCCAGATGTCTTAAAAATTGCACTTTAATTAGGTGTTAGGTAATTAATATATTAACATAATAATACTTAAAAATGTAAATTTTCTTCTAATAACCTATTCATATACTTATGTACTTTTACTATTTAGTATAAAATATAAAACAATATAATACTTATCAAAAATCATTAAACTGTTATTAATTAATTTAGTTAATTTTTTGAGGAAAATTTCTATTTAGTGATAATTTTTCTATTAAATAATTACTTATTTTAGGTTTAAGAGGAGCTATTTCGTATGCATTGTCATTACATTTAGAATTTAGTAATGAAACAAGACATGTGATAATCACAACTACATTGTGCATAATTTTAGTCACAACTTTGTTATTTGGTGGTTCAACAATGCCACTAATGAAGGTAATTTTTCTTTTCTTAAAAAAAAAATCAATACTTAAGTTTTTCTTTCCAGATTTTACAATCATCAAAAGCTGGGAGAAACACTCATCGTCGAAGAAAAGACAAAGCTATATCTCTTAGTAAAACAAAAGAATGGGTAATTTCAATAAATGTTAATTATTTTTAATTAATATGTGTTAGTAATTATTTTTTCATATTTATGTTAGGGGCAAGCAATTGATTCTGAACATTTATCAGAACTGACTGAAGAAGAATTGGAAGTTAATTTTATCCAATCAAGAATCAGTGGATTTGCTAAAATGGACATAAAATACTTCATACCATTCTTCACCAGACGTTTTACACAAGAAGTAAATAAAAATATATATTTAATTATAAAGTTGTCATTATTATATACAAAATTGTATATAATTTTAGTTAAAATGTATTTATCTATATATTATACCAGGGGTTCCCATACTTTTAATGGCATGACCTATTCTGATAACCCACAACATAATATACTAATGGTTTTTTTTTTTGTTTCTTTGTTAATCGTTATCATCATGATAACTTTTAGTCTGACAATGTCGTGGTGACACATCACTTGCAGTATACTTGCAATCATTGATAATGATCAATAATAAAACTTAATTCAGACATTAATGTACAATATAATAGTCATATACCGTTAAAGTTACACAAAACATATTTATCATTAATTATTATTTATTTGAATTTATATTACTAGTATTTATACACAAATATATTTTTTCTTTTTATATACAATACTATAGTAATCTTATACTAATTATTTTATTTTGTAAACAAATAATTATACAAATATTTCAAAACCTAAGAGGTGATCCACCAAAAATATAATAGTGACCCATAGTTTGGGAACCTTTGTATTATACAATTGTTTGTAAAACTGAAAAAAATATTATTTTAGGA
The DNA here is from genome assembly GCA_014851325.1 of Pentalonia nigronervosa. NCBI lineage: Eukaryota > Metazoa > Arthropoda > Insecta > Hemiptera > Aphididae > Pentalonia > Pentalonia nigronervosa. The sequence continues at coordinate 4,696 of JACXSJ010001905.1, read as the reverse complement.
ATTGAAAGATTGTAAAACACAGATGACCGATTTAACTAATCAATGGTATCAGGCAATTCGTATATCACCAACTGCATCAGATGATGATAAGACTGCAAACAATGGACAGCCCCAGACATCTAGCCGTCAATCAAGTTGACAATTACAGCAACCACCAGTTGTGAGGCAAAGTAATGGAGGGGAAAAGCAGTCGTTGATACACCGACAAAACTTCAAAATATAACGGTTTTGTTTTACAGGTAATAATTTGTTAAGTGACATTCAGAGCTTGTCTGCATCGAGTTTACCACATACGACCAGCCAACCGCAATAATTTTAACAACTATACTATTTAATGTACTTAATGTATACAATAAATACAAACAGAATTTATTTCAACTATTCTGATGACTGGTTCACAAATCTTTAATGATCATTGTGAATTATGACTTTCAGAAAATTTGGGGTAATTGAAATGTACTTTAACATTTGAAGTCTGATATAAACAACAAATGAAATTGCACAGATTTATAATGTTAATGTTATACTTAGAATTTTAAAAAACAGTGTGATAGTCATTATAATTTATGTATTTTTGTAAAGTTCATAACATTATAATTATATTTTGTTTTTGTTTAAATGTTTAGTTTATCTTAAATTTATAATTATTTCTATACGTTGAAAGAAAGCAACTGCCTTGAAAATAATAATTACATATATATTTTTTAAAAAATGCCTGTGTGTGCCATTTAATAATTATTTTTGTATAATTACATTATAATGAGGTATAAAATGAGCTTATTAAATAAGCACACAAGTAAACTATTATAGAATGAGCTTGCGCTTACATTATTACACAAACGTGGTAAGTATAATAACAACTTTCCTGGGATTCTGCTTTAATGATAGATCTATTTTTTATTGTTACAATTATTAATAAAACAAAAATACATTAATTAACATATTTTTTCAATTATCACAGTATTATCCATACTAGTATACATAATATTTATAAACTTTAATACATTATTATTACAATTTAGTATTTACGGATTTTATTCTTATAAAATACATTTTTTCCCGATTAGGAGTAACAAAAGTAAATTCCTTATTTTGATTTTGAAATCAAATTAAATAAATTGGCAGTACTTTTATTCATATTTTAGCTTTTTATTTTAATTTGCTTTCAATATAATGTATTAATAATGTATAATATTATTTTGTTGATATATTATTCTATTGTGATATAAAATAAATATTATCAAAAACAAAATGATTTTAATTTTATTTTTTAATGATTATGAATGCTTAAGCAGATTACAGGAAGTTGTTGAATACATGCGTGATTATTTATTTTAATATTATCGTTAGTTTTAATGATTATAAATGCTTAAGCAGATTACAGGAATTTGTTGAATACATGCGTGATTATTGATTTTAATATTATCATTAGTTTTAATTTATTATGTACATATTATGACATGTGACATAATTATGTTTATTATCAAAATGTAGTTCTACCTTCTTAATATGTTAATTTTGGTTCTATGGATAAATTCCAATTTAATTTATACACTGGTTATTAGTTTAATGCAAAATAACAAAGTTCTCACAACTATAGATGTAATAGTTTGTTTAATCATAAGAATGATTTTGGTATTGTAATTGTATTTTATGTAGACTATTTATCTGTGATATATGACCAAGTTATTTTATATTATAACAATATTAAACCTACAAGTCCAGAAATCTGACGTTGTAATCTTTTTTTTGTCTTCCAAACCAAACAATTATTTGAAAAGATGTCATAAAATATACGAGATGTATTCAAAAAGACGAGTGTGAAGTTAAGTGACCAAAACTAGAAGACTAATTTTCTAACGGCTAATGATAAGAAATATTGTATAATCGGTTGCATTACAGTATTATTTAGGCGCCACTATTTATATTGCCTTAGAATGTAATTCTATTTCCAAACCACAAGATAGCGCAAATAATTTGCTCCAATAATATTTTAATTCATTTTATTTTTACACATACACCATACAACACAAACTGGATACCAAATCTTGTACATTGTAGTACCCGAAAGTCCCAGGTGAATTTTCCGTAATGCGCGTAACGAGTATACTTAATGGCATTTTTATTTTTTCCCGTACAACATGGCAACAAAAATATTACTGAAAACATTTTGAACCGATTTTCAACGTCTTCCAATATGCGTTAAACAGTAAATAATATCCAATCAATAACATTATTTCTTTTCATTTTTTTACAGTCTTATTGTCGTTTGTCTCAGATTGAAAATATGTATACACATAGTTTACTATGATTTTTGTGTAATGATTCATACAGATGTTTATGATTGCGACATTAAACCCGTCATTGTTTTCAACCAATACTCTTTAACCAGGGCCGGATTTACTTAAAAGGCGCCCCTAGGCTAATAAAACACAAACGCCCCTATTCCTTGGAACATCATTTATTCAATAAGAGTTGAGTGCCCCCTCCTAATTAATTTACCAATTTTATGGTAATATTATATATAATATATGTTATAATATATTTATAATATATATATATTATAATATTTATATTTGACGCTTTCTTGACTTAGTTGCTGCAAACGTATTTATTAAGTTATCAAAGTTTATAAATTCTAGTAATTCTGAATTCGCACTAAATGACGCCAAACTAGATACCTTTGTATCTGAAATGGAATTACTTAGATAATTTTTAATTCTCTTTAAAATACTAAACGATCTTTCACCAGTTGCATTTGATGGAATGATGGTTAGATACATTTTCAAAGCAGTGTCTAAATTTGGAAACGTTGCAATAATTTTTTTCTCTTAAAATTTTCAAAAACATGCCGGGAGATTTTTTATCTGACTCCTTTATTTCAATCTCATTTAAAAATTGATTGAAATGTAAACATTCCTCATACAGCTCATCGTCTAGGTCATTAGAATATTTTTCAACTAATCTTTTAGTTCTTTCTTTTAATATTTCCGGGTATATAAATAACAAGTCTGAAAAAAAATTAAATAGACTATCAAGTTTAGTGTAAGCTTTTGATCTTTCTGATAATTCTAGGACCAGTTTGTCAATTATCACGAAAAATGTATTTATTTTCATAGCTTCTTTTCCTTCTAAAATGACTTTATTTTCGGTATATTTATCTAACCGTTTGGAAATATTTCTTTTTCTTTGATCATCTTTTTCATAATTTTCGCATTTTGAAATTATTTTTCCTTTAACTTCATAATCATCAAAACGATCCCTCAATTCGTTTACATAGTTTAACAGTGTGTAATGATAGACACAATTATACATCATTAAAATAAATACATTTAACGAAACTGATTAAATATAATAGACTATAATCACCACATTAATCACTACATGCCGAGGATTGGGACATCACCGCTATCACTCTTTGATATCAACCAAAGGCGGCATCTCACAATCGTCATCTATTTAAACCCATAACACACACAACGGCGCTCAGTCGCTCTCTTCATAAGTACACTGTTAATATACCTTTTTTAAAAATATTTTTTGTGTTCTTTTTAATAAAAATAAAACTTAAATTATATCACGACATCGTCAACAAATTTTTGGTATATCATTTCTACCTGCACAATCCTAATTCAAAAAAAAAAAAAACAAATCATCTTCGTTGGAGACTTGGAGATTCAGTGAAAGGTAAAGAACATATTTTATTATGTGAATATATATATATCTGACAAGAAAAACTCTCGTACTCACTCCCCAATAATAAACCACATCAAGTTGGTTATTTCATGTAATGAGCTAAAGACGTGAAATTTGACATACTATTCAATTAAACCTTATATAAATATATTGATCATCCCAATTTAAAGCTTTAATATCTTACATTCTTAAGTCATCACATTATATATACCCTTTTACCCCCTATTTACAAACCCCTAACTTTCTATCATATTCCTAACACACTCCACCTTATTTTTAACTCATTACAAGTGATTTATACAACAACACAACATCACACAAATTAATTGTAACTTTTTGAAGAGTTTTACTTGTTTTATCAAATCTTTGTAATACATCATTCCAAAAAATTGTCATTATACCCGTTTCCAACTTATCAAAACTATTACATAGTCCTGAAGCCTCGACTTTGGTAGCGGGTTTTTCTGAGGGATTTAAAGAAATTTCTTTTAAAGCTTCATAAAATAATTCATAACCACACAATAAGGCTCTACACGCATCACTTCTTGCTGACTAACGGGTCTGTGATAGTGATTTTGGTAATAAAATTGTATCATTACTGTTTTCTATATGTCTAAGAAGTACTGACCATCTTCCAATCGAAGCACTAAAAAATACAAATATTTTTTGCACAAACATAAAAAATTTAGTAGCTTGTAAGCAACAATCAAAATCTGCTGTTACACCAACCAAGTTTAATGAATGTGCCGAGCATGGTACAAAGACTGCTAACGGATTGATTTATTGGCGGATATCCATCGTAAAATGTGGGGGGGCTACAATTTTTTTTATGAACCAAAGCCTAGGGGGTGGAGGCTAAACATTGAAATAATTATGCTGAACAACTGAACGAAATATTTTGAATGAAATGACTGTCTAATTATTTTTTTCATATTTAAAATTTAATACTATAATCTTACATAACAAATAATAACATAGTTTAGGTACTGTAGAAAATAAA
>JACXSJ010001904.1:0-56089 GCA_014851325.1 Pentalonia nigronervosa | reverse complement strand
AAAGTTGATGTTGATGAGGGATATTTTGTAAAAATTCGACGCTGAAATTGATGTTGTATATTGTAAAAATTCGACGCTGAAGTTGATGTTGTATATTGTAAAAATTCGACGCTGAAGTTGATGTTGTATATTGTAAAAATTCGACGCTGAAGTTGATGTTGTTGATGTATATTTTAAGCGACTTGCCCGTTCGGCGGTTACACTCGGAGAGAAAGAAAGAAAAAGCAACAGTGGAAAAACGAACAGCACACACCAACCCACAAGTGCGGGATATTCACAATTGTGGTAGGGCATAGTGCGCGATAGGCTTATCTGAATGAACCGGGGAAACAACACCGAACGGCCAACAAGTATATGCCATTACAAATTTTGCGACGTTACAAGTTTCATTCAAATTCAGCTCTTTCTAATAAATGGATGGAAAAATGAGGCAGCTAATACAAAAAATGTTGCTTGTTTAGTGCATAGTTCTAATGGCGAAGCACTTTTATTAGAGTCTTTTGATTTGACTGGTGTTAAAGAAACTGCAATAGAACTTTCTAATATAGTGGACAAATGTATATCTTTAGCTTTAGAAAAACACAGCACCCATATTTACGCAGTAATTAGTGATAATGCGCAAATATGATAAAAATGGGCAAATTTACTACAATTTGGCATTTGACCTACAATAGAGAAAGAGTGTTTTCTAACTGTTCATATATTCACAATTCTCTCCGAAACCGCCTGAATCCAGAACGTTCTAGAAAACTATTGAGTACTTACTATTCACTTAAATTAAACGAAAAAACTCAAAGTTCATCCAATGAGTATTAATTTAATTATTATTTAACAGTAAATTTTAATATTTTAATCAAATAATTGTAAATGGGTAATTGTTTTTTTATGTATTAAATAATAAAGAATAAAAGTATCAAATTTAATAAAAAAAAGAATTATTTTATATGTATTAACTTAGCAACTGAAAATTTTACTTTAGAATATGAATACAAATATATGTTATACTCTGTGTCCGTAGTAATATTTTATTATTATCTATTTAGATAGGAAACTATTCAAAAGAGTGAAAAAAGAAAACTACAAACAAAATGGTTTTTTTATAATTTATAATTTATATATCATATATAATTTTTAACTACCTGATATATTTTTAATTAGTATAAAAATTATAAATCTAACTTAATATCTGAAATAGGAAGTATTTTTAAATTTTAGAGTGAATTTCAATAACAAAACATATTATACGTTTTATACGTAGGTTATTATACGTGTAACATATAAAACGATTTATACGTGTATATTACCAACTTGATATAAAGTATTACAATTTAAAAATCTTCATTAAGTTATAACCCACTTTAAAATAAGCTAAAAAACATAGAGAGAATCACACGATAATATAATGATATTTAATGATATTCGATATAATTCAGTATAATATTAAAACCATTGGAAACTTAATGCTTAGGGCTGAACATAAATTTGTGACGTCCTATTGGCAACAAATTGGTATAAGTAAATTTTTATTTAATAGTAGATACAAAATAAAACAAATTTAATCTATTTAGTATTTTTATTTATTATTTAATATAAATTAATTTCTAATATTAAAATAAATAAAGTTATTAGACATTAATTAATACAAATAAAATAATTATATACAGTGACGTTGCGAAGGGGGTAAACAGGAGGCAGTCACCTTAGTTTTTAAGGGATGGTGGGTGAGTAGATAATAGCTTATAGGTAATATTTTGGTAGTGACTATAATTCCTATTCCTACACCAGGTAGTTACAAATATTACAGTGAATGCCTTTATCAGGTTATTGATGGTGCAGGGTGAACTAATATTAATAAACTAGCCTCTGAAGAATTTCAGGTTTACCACGTCACTAGGTACATATTATTATGTATATTAATTTTTTTTTTTGTCATTACATTATAGAATAGGTTTTAATCAAAATAAAATGTCTAAGTTTAAAGATAACATTTATATTATAGCTATACAAGCAATTATAGTTTAGTTGCAGAATGATACAAAATATTAGTTCTTGAATGAAAATGGAACTAAAAAAGTACAATATATATGATAAACACATTAGAAGCTGTTTTATACTAACAATATTCAACTTAAAGAACTTTTATTTTGTTAAATCACTTTTCTTTTGACACCGACTTGATTTCTCCAAATTAAATACAATAAAATAAATTACCAAAATTGTTTTTTAATTTTCAATATAAATAATTTCCTCTCAGCTTTCATATTTAATAATTGTTTATTTCTCTGTGTAATAAACACTAACTCATAAAAAAAATACATACAAATATTTATACTGTATATAAGTTAGCAAAATTACATTGCATATGTTTTAGTTTATTATAATGATTTATAATAAGATTAAAATAAATATGTAAAACAAGATCATATTATTCCATGTTATGCAAAAACTTATTTGATCATAAGCTTCAGCAGTCAGCAGTTGAAGTTATGTATATAATATATTAATTAAACAAAGGAAAATAAATATCTAAAGAATTTCTAAGTCACAGTGTCTTATTTCGGGAAATTTAGACCTTAGCTGCCATTCTATTCTATCAATCTCTCCACCTATCATATCAATTATATTTTCACTATGTTTCAATAAAAATGCTTCAGCGCAATCTGCATTTTCAATACTATTCACTTCAGCCATTAATGCTTCAGGATCAAGTCTGTCTAGGTATTGTTTAGCCAATTCTCTTCCATCGAAATCCAACTCAGCTTTATATCTAATTAAACTGTTTCCCATATCAATGCCTTTGACATCATATATAGCCCTTATCATAACATCGGATTCCAGTTCAGCATTGATTTTGTTTAAATATGTTAGACTTATAGAACGGCCAACTATAGCTGATGTATTTGTGTAAATAATAAAGGATGCAACTGTACCTAAAATGCCACCAACTAGTAATGATCCAACAGCATCTGGTATAGGAGTATTTAAGTATGAAGTTAATGACATGCATACAGCAGCAACTCCAATAGACAATACAGCAGCACAATCTTCTAATAACACAACATTGACAGTAGGATCATGACCTCGTAACACATATTGTAAGAAAGAAATATTTGATTCTTTGGAACATTTTTTAATATTATTGATAGCAACTGCTAATGTTGCTCCTTCAGATATAAATGAGCCACCAAGTACAAAATATGCCCAAAATAAAGAATCTAATGGTTCAGCATGAATAAGTCCTGTTACACCATGGTAAATAGAAAGTCCAGAACCAATACAGAAGATTCCTACTCCAGATATTAAGGAAGCAACATATTTCATGTTTGAATACCCATAGGGGTGATACGAATCTGCTATTTGTACGGATTTATAAATACCAAATGCAAGAATGATTTGATTAATTGTATCAGCCATTGAATGTATACATTCTGAAAACATGCTGTGACTTCCAGTATAGAACCAAGCCAAACCTTTGAAAATTGTATTCATACCATTTATGAAAACAGCTGTCAAGACAACACGACCAGAGTCACCAAATAGTCCAGATGACTTTTGTGTTTTGAGATCATTTTTATTTAGTGTCTGTCGACGGTTACTTCTTCTATGTGCTTTAATTGTAAACATTGTTTGTTGTTTTTTTTTTCTCTCAATTTCTCTCTTAATCAATTGAGTCACTAAACCTTCCTGAGATCCCCAAACTTCAGATGCTTTGGCTACAACGTCTTTTCGCCAATAAACATTTATTGGAGGCTCGTCATCAAATGGAGATCGTCGTTTAATAGTTTTAAGACCTTCTAAATCAGTCGATTTCAACATGAATTCTGTCATTGCACGGCGAGCAGTAATATAATTTCGATCAACAGATTTTTCAGGTCTTTGAACTTTATCAATATTTTTTTCAAAACTGACTTTATCTAACAGCTTTTTAACTGGAACACTTTTCATCAACGGGTCATTTTCTTCTGGTTTTGCTTTTATATTATTAATACTATCATCATTAATGGTAGAAAAACATCGAAGTGGCCATAATTGGTTTTTTGCAATACATATCTCATGAGTTTGGTATTGAGAAACATATCGCGATAATTTTCGAATTAGTATACCATCATTTTTCATAGATGATGATATGAAGCATTTGCATGGCACCCCAAGATTTTTGTAGAATAGCGTCATTTTATTCCTACAATAAAACATAATAAAATTAAATTATATTCCTAACATTATAAACCAAAATAGTATACTCTTTTCTTATTTATTTTGTCTTATTAATAAATATTAATGAGCTAATTAAATATATTATTGTAATAAGTATACAAGGTGGGGCATTCATTTTTTTTTTTCATTTTCTTATATTAATTAAATGAGAAAACTAGAAAAATAACTCAGACTATCTTATATACATAATACATTAAAATTACTTTTAACAAATTAAATATTAGTTAAGAGCTTAAGGAAAAATTATATTATTACCAAACATTATTGCTTTAAGTTAATTTAAAATTTTCTTCGACTATGTTTAAATTTATCTTCATTAAACAAAGATGTAATTAAAATCAGAATCTAGTTTTAAATTATTTTGTAGGTACATTGTTAATTTGAAAACTTGAATAAACTTTTAGGTTTTATATTTTTATACAGATATTATATACATTAAGTAAATGAATTTAAAAAAAAATAATTTTACTTGCCTAGTTTATACTTTTTGTAATGAAATATAATTTTTGAAAAGACGTTATTCCAGATTTCCAATGTAAATTAATATTACTCCAGGGAGATTATCTACAAAAAAAAAAAAAAAAAAATACTTATTAAATTGTGTAATAATACAATAGAAGAAGTAACATTCTTAATCTAAGTACAAACATTAATTCATAAATTTTAAAAAAAAATGTTATATATTTTGTATTACAAATAATAAAATCAATTGTTTGAAATACAAAATATAAAATGAGCAGGTTAAAATATCAATCAATATATAATTAGTCTAGCCAAATAAGACTAAAATAATGAATTTGGAAGTAAAAAAATGAAATATATTTAGGCTTAAGTATATGAATAATTTTTGATGAAAAATAGTTAGATAATATTATAAAATATATTCTTCAAAGAATAAATTAAATATATTACCTATATTAATTTTCAATAATAATAATAATAACATTCAAACTGTTAATAAATAAAAATTAATTCTAAGATTTATAACATAATAATTATAATTTACAGTTGGTATTAATAATATAAGAATGACAAGATCAATTTTAATATTTTAATTAAATTTATTTGAGTTGTTCAAGAAAAGAAGTCATAGTATTGTTATATTATGTGACAGCAGTGTAAGGTAAATATTTTTGTTCAATTATCTAATTAAAAATCTGATATATTTTTAAACAGACAAATAAATCAAATTAGTGCTGATTAGGTAGTCATGTGTAATATATTAATACATGGTGTATCTGTAAAAAATAAGTACTGTGCGACTAATAAAACTAGAGAATTAAGTAAAGTAAAAATTTTAAAGATTATTTTGTTTAAGGATTTTTCCTTCTAGATTGTCAAAAAAACTATCTGAGGTAAATTTATTGATATAATTACAATATGGTTTCACGAATATGAAAAATAAATAAAAATTATATACATTATTATGTGTTTTTACTTACCAATATATATGATAAGTTAAGTTATCATTGTTTTAAGATTCTCTCGTCTTGTTTGTCTACTAATTTTGCCAAATGTATCGTTTTGTAGTACAAATATTATCGACCTTCGCTCTAGTAAACATTATGACGGCCAACAATTGGTACTTGGCCGACCGCAATGTAATTATATTATAATAATTTCGAAACGAAACGATTTAAACCAAACTGCAATTAGCCTACCTATTGAGCAAATGTTTTACATTTCACTTTTTAGTTTTCTCGCTCAATAAGTAGTCATTAAATCACGTATTCACGTTTTAAATACCCTAATATTTATACCTTTTTATAATTCAATATTCATTGCCCTCATAGATAATAAAGAACATTATTGTTATCAAATAGTGATAAGAATTAAGAATGTTTTCGTTTCTACCATAGAGCGATTGGGACTTGGTAACCATAAAAACACGATCACAGTTATCTATTGTTCAACACGCCTACGTCGCATTGAATTGTTTTGAATTTTAACGGTTAGCGACCACCGAACCCAGATGGATGCGGCGTTGTGACTGTATCTACAGTGACTCAGTGACTGGGTGACGGGATGTACAAGAACAACTTCAGCAACTGATTACAAACTAAATACAGCAAGTTAACCTTACCTAGCATGAAAAACTGAACAAGTGACAACTGTTTACTACTTAGTGTTTAGTGCACAAGTGTTTAAGACGCGTTCCGCAACGGTTTGTCGTGTCCTTTTCTGCTACCGTACACCCGTTTGTTTCTCGTCACGTCCGTCTTTTGGATCTTGCGCTTTCGATTAATTTTTCAACGCAAGTGTTCAGACACCGACGGATACCCATTTTTGTTGTCATGATGCGTCGGCGGTTGAGTTTCATCGGTAGTGCAGAGTGTTGCAACCCAGGCACGCTCACCGAGTGCATCGTAGAGTCTGACATCCAGCGACAGATACGCGACAGGTTCGACGACGAGTGCCCATACTCTTTAGCCAGGAAATCTGTGCGTAATAGCCCTCGGGTACGGAACTGCAACTCGCAAGTATGGCAAGTGGCCGTCAATACAGTGGCCAAGAAGCGCGATACACTAAAGCGTAGTGTCAGCTCAGTGTTTAGGTCAATGAACAAACTCAGGACCGGATTCAAAGTGGCTGCACAGGTGTGTTATGGGTAGTTTTATGATAATAATGTTTTTGTTGGTGTTGTAAGTGCTAAGGTTGTTTTGTGTTAAACATATATAGTTTATAAAAAACAATTGTTTAAATTCCAAATTTTATTTCAAATATGCAATAGGTACCTGATATGCATTACCTATGCTTAATATTTTAAAAAAATAAAATAAAAATGGATTATGTGTATCAATATTGTTGTGTACCAGCCAGAGTGCGTTTTCTACTATTAAATTTATTACTTGCCCGTCTTAGGTGCACGATTTCTCTGGTCCTATTCTCAGAATTTCTTATGTTAATCTCCTGGATAATTTTGTAGTCTGTCTATTTTTGTCTTTTACCAAAGCGTTTAAGGTTTAGTAATTATTTATAAAGTGGTTTGTGTTGAAACCTACATAGTTCCCCCTTACCCTCGAGGTCATTGCTGATTTATTAGTAATTATAAAAGTTATGTAAGTTATGTATCGCCAGGTACATAGTAATATAAAGCAATTTGTGGACATAAATACCTAATCAAATTTGTTAAAGGCCAATTTTTTTTACAATTATATACAATTTAGGTGCACACTTGAATATTTTACATTACAATACCTAATATACCTAAATAATAAATATAACATAATATAATCTGATTTACCTAATCAAATTTCAATAATCTCTATAATTCATTTGAGTTAAAAACAAAACTATGTTTTTTATCTTTTTTATTAAAAAATATTTTTCTAATCCTAGTTGTAACAGGCTGGCCTTTATTATAGAAAAAGTAATCGTAATACACATAAATGCAATGCAAACTGTATTAAAGAAACAACACTTGCAGAGCAATGTTATTATAGTATTATCATTTTATCTTAAAAGAGATAGAATAAAAACTGTTTTGCAAATAATATTATAATCATAAGCAATTATATATGACTGGTATAATATACTACTGGTATCAGCTGATCGGCTTTGTCATACTATAAATGAACCCTTTTATTACTGTCGTTGATTGATCAAACTAATTAGCTTTATCATGCTTCAGAAATTACGACCGACTACTAGGCGTCGCTTCAAATTAGATGAGTCGCCTCTGACTCCCAACACTCCTAGAACCCGGTCTAAGTGTTTGTTGGGCAGAACACCCACCAAGATGTACAGTCCTTTTGCCATTGATACGCCACCGTCGTTGCGCAGGCGATTTGCTTATAGAAGAAATCAAAATATTGAAACTGAAAGGTAATTTATCAAACAAATAAATTGATATAAAACGATAAATTTGTCAAAGCATATCTATTTGGCATTTTATTATGTTTTAAACTTATTAAGCGAGTCAATATTTATAAATAGATCTTCAACAACACAGCTACTTGAGAGATTTATTTGTTCAAGTATCATTTATTAATTTTATGTCAGCTTTAATAAAAATGTCTCTTAATTATCTATTTAAAACTATTATATAATCTACTTATTTGGGAACAGTTAAAAGTACAGTTTCCAAGGTGCAACATGTCATCACCATATAATCTGTTTGGTTGCCGTGGCTAATGACACTATTACTTTAGGAACAATATATGTGTGACAACCTGTTGTACCTTGGAATCAATACCTTAAGTAGAAGATTTTATTCAAATTTTAGTGGTTAGTTTGTGTGTTTTATTTTATCAATAAGAGTTTCAGATTTCTAATTTTTAACTTAAATTGGGTGCTAGGCTCTGGCTTTTATTTTGCTACATTTTATATGAATTTTATACTCTCCAAAATGTAGAATTATGTTAAAGAATAACGATTAATTAAATTATATATTTTGAGACTTGTTAATTAAAATAACATTGGTAGTTTATTTTATTTGCCGCGTTAATGTTTAAAATATTTTTTACTTCATATTTCCCAATACATTATTATTGCAATCGTACTAATTTACATATTTGATTGTTTACAGCAATAAATCAGTGAATGGGAAAAGTGAATCTAACAGTTATGAAACATCAAATAATGAAAATAAGCAGCCAACAATCAATTCAAATAAAGAAGATGAAAATTATGGAAGCTTAATATAAAAATTAATTGCTAAAAGAGTACTGCATATTATGGTATTTTTTGCAGAAAACTAGGTATTAAAAGTTTACTGAATGTATACTGGCTATATTGTTTTTGGATAACACATTTTAAGTATTATTTTTGTACTATCTATTTTAATTTTTAAATATTTAAATTAATGTTCCTTTCCAATATAATTTGAAAACATAGAAATTATATTTTCTTTTTATTCATAAATATATAATTTATTTGTTTCAAATATTTACTATTATAGCTGTTTTTTTTTTTTTTTTGTATCTAATAAATATTTTGACAAATTATTTATTGAATGGAAATTAATATTGTGTTGGCTTTTATTTATTAATAGACTATAGACTTATAATTAAATTCAGTTATGTAACAACTAAATATATTTTACTTAACATTAATCAAATTTATTATTTTACTGTTATTTCATGATGCATTCATGAATCTAATAACAACACAACACGGAATGATTCTAGATACATTTTATATTATCTCGTAATGTAATTTATATTAGTCTCATCATTCATCAGTTTAGTAATTACTAAATTACTAGTGATGTGCACTATTACATTATTTTACTTTCAAATACTAATTCTATAATTTGAATATAGTATATTTTAAATGTTTTAAAAGACAATTTTTTTTTTAAGCAGTTATCAAATATTTATTTTTATACATTATTGCAACAGTTTTATACTTCACATGTTTTAATATATTAAATGTGATTTTAAATATTTGGTTAATTATAATTTTTTATTTTTGTGACAATAAGAATTAAAACAATATTGTACATTTATAATAAATTACAAATTATATAAATAATCACTAACTATTCTATTCCTAACCAAAATGTTTTAGGGTGAAAATTCAATCAATCTGTAATTGTTTGAATGTACCATTCATGTCCAATTCATCTGTTTTTGTATGCTCTGGTCTTCTTGACAAGTCTGCCTTTGGTCGGGCTTCCAACCATTCTTTGTTTTCCATCAAAAGTTCTAACATGTCCTCTGCAAAAATAAAAATCATTTTTGAATAACAATAGGGAAAACAATTCCTATCACTAGTATACAAAATAATATTTCTGTGTACCTTTAAATTGTTCAATATATAGGTAACCTATTGTTGATATAACAACATTACATGAACATACTATATATTTTTGTGTACTCACCTTCATATTTTTCGAGATTTCCTCCGGTGCCGCCGTATATGTCTGGCAATACGTCTTTTGGAATGTACTGGTACAAATCTTCCAGTGAATCATGTACATATATCTATATAACAAATAGATAAAGATATAAGATCTTAGCCATAGGTAGGTGCTTTATTTTTTTGTGGTTTACTAATATTTATAGACTAGTGGTCCAAACTTACTCTGTCTCTGATTTTGTTCGACACAAATAGCTTGAAGAACATAATGAGGCGGCTCATGAATTTTGGTGGGTTTATGTAGTGGACAGTTTTCACTCGCAGCGGAAACGAATCCTATAAACACGAAATCCTGTTTATACACAATATGTAATACCTTTATATGTAGTACAAGGGTCACCAACTGACGGAACGTAGGCACATTTTTTACGGACCCTGATGGTTGCGTAATTATAAAATATATAATATGGTTTTTACATTTTTATAATAAAATTATGAATAAATATATTTTCCGATATTTTGAATACCGTATACACACGTGTCTTCGTTACCAATCGTGTGGAAAAAGTCGTTGAAAGTGTTTTGGGCCGCGGGAAGTTTGGTAAGTTTCAAAACGAACTCCTGTAGAAATTAGTTGGTGACACCTGATATAATATATTATGTTACATATAGAGAAAATTAGAGAAAATTTTCTACGCATATTATATATTGTATGGATGTAGATATTGATATAAAATGTATACTTTTAAGCACAAATAAGATCTTTACGAGACACCATTGGCGCAACTATGAGGGGGGGGGGGGTGCAAAAAGGTTTTTAGCACTCCCGAGCTCAAATTTAGCACCCTTTGTTTTTTCAAGTAACTATTATTATTTTAGTGAAGCACTATCAATTTGATGTTTTAAAATTATAAAAACTGTTTTTAACTATTTTGGTCATATGTTATAATATTATAATAATTCATTATAAATTATTCTAAATTCCTATAATTGATAGCACTATATAGATGTATGCTGAGGTTGATTGCAATATTACTGGTAAACTCCCATGAGTTTCAGATTAACGTTTTATCGGCCAAATCTAAATTTAAATTAATAAAATGTGTAATATATTAATTTTATTTTTATCATCAATATGAAAAGTGTTAATTGTGTATAAAATGTTTTAATGCATTGATTATTGTAGGTTTGTAACTTATAAGATGGTGTAGTTTTATATAGTAGTAGGGGATAGTCTGCTCTATGAAGCGTTTACAATTTTAGCACCCCATGTTTTAGAGGTCTAGTTTCGCCTATGCGATATACCCATTTTTCTTCTTCAAAATGTTTGTATATTTAATTAAAAAATGTACACATGTAAAATTGGCAATCTTTTTATAAGTCTCCGCATTTTTTTTAAAAAAAAGTGTCTGGTAAAGGTTTATAACTAATGGAGCCAACAGCGGTTATACTCACGATGCAACATCTCAACAGGTTTTTTGTTAAGGTGGGCGTAAAGGCCATGAATTGAGCCAGTCGGATATGCTTAAGGTCGTACAGGATAATGTTGCCGTACATGGGCTCCGATTTAAGCTGCAAGTCCAGAATGGCGATGGACACTTGACAAAACAGCATGATGTCGTTTATTTCATCGTCCGACGATTGGCGGGTTGCGGTACAAAATATTCGGTTACCCTCTGGCGTCAATTTCGGAAACAAACATACAGATCTGTAAAAGTACAAAACCTTTGGTAATTATTGTGATTTGTGTATAAGACCGGTGCTAAATTCAGGTCGCGTCACTATACTAATACATATTGATAGGTACCTAGTTTGTAAATAAAAGTTAAAACAAACCCTCGTTGTAGATTGTATGTAGGTACTTACTTAACACACATATATAATATATGTAGGCGTAAGTGACTTATAAAAATAATTCTAATGGCCAATATAAATCGTCCAATCATTAGGTGTCCTTACATAAATTAGAATAATGATGAATAAAATTAAATAATTTGGACCCAATTTGCATGTACCTATACATTGTACACTTACAATTTAAAAAATTGAGTCAAGTTTATACAACAACCTTTTATTAGGTAAAAAAAACAGTTTATAGTAGAATAGTAGATAATAGTTCCATAATTTTAGAACCCGTTGACAACTTATCTTTAATTGCGCCGCTGTTAATTAGGTAGGTACTATAGTAGTACTACTTAATACCTATAGCATATATGCTTAATTTTAATGTTAGTCTTAAATTAACGTTTCTTAGTTTAGAATTTAGATTTGTCCAGATTATCATTAATAAAGCATTTATATATTAATAAATTATAATCAATACTCAATAGATAAAATAGCTTATAGTACATTCATTTTAAATATTATAATTTTATCTATTGATAATATATGTCCTAGCTAGAAAGCTCAGACAGGCTCAGAACACATACCTACAACAAAATACTTATCAGCTATTACTACTTATTAATTGATATTATTATAGAGTGTACATAATTAATTAATTAATAACAATACAATATAAAGTGTATTATTTATCTATTTATAATGTAGAGCAAAGATTTTAATCTGGTTGACTTAACTATGTTTGATTGTTGCGGTAGTAAAACCATGTTGCAAATAATTAACAAATAATTTGCAAAAACTTGGTACAAGTCAAGATTTGGTCAGTCACGTCGGGGTGTCAACTTCACGGACGTGGTTGCATCATTAAAAAAAATCAAATTATTTTATTGAATTGTATATAATTAGCAATAACATTCAGTTAACCGGAGCAATGTGTAGAATGTTTGGAAATTTTTGAAATAAAAGAAATTCAAGAATATTTGACTCAAATAACTCAGGACAGTCGATTTGAGAATAATTAAGTAAATTAAATGTGTAAATATATTTTAAATTAGTAATTACCCATGTTTAGTAGCTTCTTTTAGCTGTTCTCTGGTAAAAGAACCAAAAAATTCTGGAAATTCTGCTCGTGCTACGAAATATGAATCAATAACTTGCTTTGATCTTTGCAAATTATACTTGCATCCAGTTATAAAATGCGCTAACCATTTTCTATCTGCAATTCAAATAAATGTATGAACAATTAGATATTATTTTTTTTTTAAATAATTTTATAAATCCATTATACAAATTATTATTATTATTATTATTATTTATACAAAATGGCTAATGCCTATTACATATTTTCAATTTTTATTTTATGATAATTTCCAACTTTTGTTCGATATTAATTGGTACATCATTATTATAATAATTATATTATAACCATTAGAATTTTATTAGGCATTTAGTTATATACAATATAAATTAGAATGGTTTTTATACATAGTAATATTATTGTATATAACTATTACTATGTTAATAGATAGGTGTTAGGGAACGTCTTCAACGATGATGAGTGCAGCTGGTAGTCTCTCATACCTTGTATTTTCTTAGTGTTTTATATACTTAGTTAATTTTTTAGTACCTAATAACTGGACTGTTTCTGAGTGCATTATTTGTATCTAATACAAATTACAATCATATACGAATGATAAATGCACATACATACTAATTATTAATAATAAGTTAATTAATTACATTTTAATGTAATGCTAAATAAAACTGGGCCCGCGATTATCTTTTTTGTTGTATTTTCATAATTATTTTCATTTTCAAATTATTATCATAATTTTCATCGTAAAACGTACATTAAGACTTTTTTGATATTTTAATTTTAAAATAAACATATAAATGCTCAAACGTCGAAGCTGAAATCGACGTCAATGGTTTAACGCCGTCTAGTGGTTTTGGATGTTTTATGTGTATGGTTAATTTATTATTATTTATTATTTAGGATGATTCCTTGAAATTGATTCATCATTCATACGTAAAATCGACACCTAATAACTATAAATCATAATATAAAATCATTTATTGATTAACTCATAATTCATATAACAATATGTAATAACATATCAACAATTACCTATAAATTACCAATACATTATAAATTTATAACCGAATAATTTATGATTTTTATTTGTTACCAACTCGATTAAACATATAAATTCTGCTATTTCGACCACCCAGATATTCATGTAAATTGTAGTACCTACACGTGTACAACTCATTACTTAAACTTCAATGTATAATGATATATATTAAATTAGATCCGACATCCGTGCAAAAATTGTCGCTATATGATAGATAGTTCTACTTATTATACCAGTTTGGCAGTATATTACAAATATTGTCGTTGACCTTATAGTCTTGTTTAGTCCCAGAAATCACCTTTTTCTTCAACTGCTTTTAAAAATAATTGATATTTTTTTAAGTGAAGGATTTGAAAACATATATTGTGAGCAAAAACCCACAAGGAACAAACACCCACTCAATAACTCTGATGAGATTTGTATGAATATAATAGTCACTTGTTTGCCTTTCCGTAGGTAGTTTTAATTCTGTATTTAAATAATATTTACATATAAACATAATGTGTTGTACCCCATAGGTAATAACATAATATAATGATATATGCCACCACAGTAATACGGTATACAAATGCAAATATATACAATCACCGTGGCGCATCAGTACCATCAAATAATGAAGAATAGTTAAAAATTAGGTACTTATACCTAAAAATTATAATATTTAATAATGATTAGATACTACACTACCTATACGTATGTTAATCCTTAAAATGATTTCAGTAAAATATTTTAATAAGATACATCATATTCAATAATCTAAACTATATTATTATAATAAATTTTTAAATATAATAATAATATGAAACAAGAACGACTCATTTAGTCCAAGTTTACATTTTTATAAATAGAATATTACGGCAATTGCCAGTCTCTAGGTGCTGGCAAAATAGTTTGGTTTTTTTATCCTACGAGAGATAGCCCACAGAAATTTGTCTAGGGGGGGGGGGCAAATTAGTTTATATATTATAATAAATAATAATACATAAAATACAATACATTTTGTTAATTTAATTTAACAGAACTGTTTATAATAGTGACTTTTTTTTGTATAACGCACTTTTAATTTATCATGTAGTAATTTATCATAGTATAGATACTCAATTTTAAAACAATTTCCAAAAATCCAGGAGAGGCAAATGCCAACTTCCGGATGCCTATGTTCTGTGACTAACCAGAGAGGAATTTAAATTTAAGAACTATATTTATCTGGGGACTAAATGTCCTAACTTCTAATAATAGGTATAAATATATAATATGTAGGTACACCGTTAAATAAACCATATTTTATTAGAGAAATTTAAGTACTATTTTTATGTGTTTATATTTATTGCACCAATGTGGCAATAAATTATGACAATAATATTTTTATCAAGGTTATCACGGTTTATATTATTCAAAAGGTACATTTAACGTGGGGAGCTATGCAGTATGCTTATATGTATAGTAAGTACTAGGAAGTATACTTAGGTATCTACTTTTTAAATGAGGAAATATAATCCTGAAAAACTCGTTTTATGTTTCGTTACTACAGTAACGTAGTATGCATATAAAATGTTCAAACTCTAATGAATATAATATTGATGTAATCTGTGTAGCGTGTTACTGCGCTAGTTGTAGGTATCTTTATAATAGATTAATACTTTATAATAAATTATTAATATTACTTATATATAATAATTATGTATTTAGATACAAATAAAATATACAGCTCACGACTCACGAATATAAAAATATAATCATACCTGCAGCATTTTTTCATCACTATGAAGTATTCAGATTTTATGTATATTCACTCTCATTATTTTTGATTCAAACGATCTGTTAATTGCATAAGTACAATTAGAACAAAAATATTGTGTGTAATACTATATGTTGACTTGTTAATTGTTAACATAATTCAAAACTGTTGTTTGTTTATAATTATTTAACACTGTAAGCTCCCAGTGAAAGTAAACAGATTAATCACGTACTTTATACCTAGTCAATTGTCGAAAAAACTATGATCTTATAAAGTTATAACCGTTCAAAGTGTTAGTACATGTTAGACTAAAGTTTAACCTTTCCATCATATGTTAAGGGATATTTAGTTTGCATAATATCTCCCTAATCCTAAGATAAAATCTTTGTGTTAAGGTCGTATATTTTATTATTAACTAGTTACCAGGTAACTAATACATTACTACTCATTAAATACTACTTTAGAGAATTATTTATTATTTATTCATATTACCTTATAAATACTAATACATGTAATTGTGTTAAAATATTTTAGAGAAGTATAATGCAAGATAAACTTTTAAGTTTTAATTTTAACGTTACTAAAATAAATAACGTATAGTATTTTAAATTTTGTAACTTAACTTTATGTTTATACAGGTAACTAAATAAGTATCGGAATGAAAGTGCTGTTGCAATAATATAATATTATTGCTTAAGATATCTAAAACCAATCGATGCTATGATAAAATTGCTGGTTAAGTTAGATTGACGAAAGTAAATTTATCAAATAAACAACAAGTAGGTACTTATATACTATCTAGCCATCTAGGTATATAAATATATGTTGATATACGTATAAGTTATATGAAACAAAAGAAAAAATCAATTTTGAAGTGACACGTACATATAGTAGGTATAACTGTACAAGGTACTGCAGTATTTAATAACATGAAGAAAGAATACAACCTGAAAAAAACGCCCTTGGAAATGCTAACTTGAAATTTATATTTGCAACTACTTAGACTATGGTGTGTTCTTTTTATTTTCGCGAAATTATAAATTGCCCCGGAAACTGTCACATGTCTGCTCAAGGTATTTTACTTCATATTAATTCAGTGATGTGGGCATTTTGTATGATATGTAAAGGAAGTGCCTATACTGTACTACGATATAGGTAGTATTTATGACTAACTATACGCCACAGCTGTTGAACCGATATACATCATGCCGCATGGCATATTATAGAGTACCCATACGTAGGTACTGTATACCTAAACGGCTATATACCATAGACCTATAATTTATATAACAATGCATAGACAATAATCATTAAATGCAAATGTATATCGATCGCACTAATCACTATTGTCACAGCGGCCTGCGTACGAGTTATGAGTAATTTTGAATCCTGTTGTAATTTACTGAAATGTTTGAATGCTATTGACACTTTTATAGTTGTATCGCCTATTAGGTTTAAATAATTTGAAAACTATATTATGTAATCCGTATTGGCTACTAATTAATATTTAAATAGGGTATAATATTGGTTATATAGTCCAGATTGATAGCAGGTTAGTACTTGGTAATAAATATATACTTACACCTATATATATATTATGTAGACTACGTATATATAATGTTATAAACATTTAATTGCTCGGCATGGTACATTGTAACCAACTCTGATGACTTTAAAAGTCATACTTAAAAAGTATTAATATTTTTATGCATGTTTAGTGTGTATTTTTATGCGTCTGTAGGTTAGGGTACCCTTAGGCGATATTATAGATTAGGCCAGCCAGGACAAGGCCGGATTAATGCCAAATGACATGTCTTCCTTAGCAAATTTACTCATGAGAGACGAAAACAAAAACCATTGAAGTCTCTCTATTGTATATCATTGTCGAATTTACCTCGTCATTGAATAGGTCACTATAATAGATGTGTACAATTTGAATCCAATGATAACTTACAATTAAAAACGATTATACGAGCAGGAGACAGTCTGTAATATTTCGAAATTTCATTGTGCGTACCTATTGTAAATATAATAATATAGGTACGTATAATGGCAAAAATTTTCAAGCCCCTACGAATAAATTAATTTGAATTACACAAAAAAACAAAATTTGGTATTTTTTGTTTAAATATCTAATTTTGCAAACATTTGAATTTGAAAGCTATTGAAGAAATTGAGCATATTTATTTTAGATATTTCTTGGTTGTTGTAAGTAAAACTTATGAGGTACCCCTACTTCTTTGAATTACATTTTTAAAGCCTTAAACTATTAAAATTGAAAATTGTACATTTAAATAATTGTTTTTTTACAAATAATTTTTAAAATTGCTGGGACATTTTTAACCCCCTCCTCCTCTGACCCTAAACTAGATCTAATTTTTTATCAGAAGCTCCACTTGAAGTTGGTGCTGCAATTATTATTAATTTCAGCAAAAATATTATTTTTTTAATACATTCTGCAGGCAAATTTAAGCAATATTTTCTAATAAAGAGTAGTGGTTCTGATTTTGTAGCCCTTAGAACTATTTAATTTAGTATTTACATAAAACAAGTTATACTAACTCACCAGTAATATTGGGTAAATGTGGTTGTTTGGTCAACCATTCCATGAGCTGAGTGACATCTTCTTCGAGTCTGTATAATGGTTGATAAAAATCTTCATTCTTTATATGTTCAATTTGCGTCTCGTTTGGTGGTATGAGGTACATATTGTATAAGAATATATTATATTAAGTACAATTTATGTAGCAGATCAAATGGCGTCACGTTGAACACTAAAGCTAGAAGATGCATGTATGTTTTAAAAACGTTCACTTACTCATTTTATATACTTACATAGTCATATAGACTTGCCAACCTTCTCGCCAAATCTAGTTTTATTTTACTACCACTAAATAGGTACCTGTTTGTCGATCTATATAAAAAGTCAAGACTGGTCGACATTGAAGAGGGGCACATATTATGTTCATTGTTTAAACTTCATGTTACACGTTTGAGTTGATAAAATAACTGGATGAGTATAATAATTTTGATCAAAAGTTAGTAGTCTGTTTGGGCGACTGAAATTAATTTTACCTACGTCAGCGATACTTGTGAACTTTTATGTGCGTGTGATTTTATTTTATTAGTTTTTGATTGTATAATACTTGATTATTACAATATTACTTTAATAATATTTTTTTAAAGTTAGTGTCCATTATTAATTATGACTTACGTAGTTGTGTATATTGTTTGTGATTTAATTTTATTATTTTTATTTTTACAATTGAAACTGTATGTTACTATGATGTTATACCATATACCTATACTTACATAATCTGTGGTTTTGTAAACCAGTACCTTCCTAAACATCGAAATTGGGAGCATTTTTGATGAAACAAGATAATGGGTAATGGTTTAGATCAAGGGTTTCAACCCTCAGTCCACCTTGTCTTAATTTGAAGTTCACGTTCACATTTTAAGCATATAACATGAATTTATTCATACATTTTTGATAAATACTTGTTTTATTGTAAAAACAGTCATTTAAAAAAAAATTATTAATGGCGCGCTGCCTAAAAAAGTTGAAGACTCCTGGCTTAGATGGTAATAATTTATATATTTTGTGCAGTATTGTGTTATTATATTAGATTGCATTTGGTAATTTTTGATTTATTCATTCCTAATTACTTATCAACCTTATGTTATCTTAAACAGATTAAATAACCGTGAAACATAATATGTTATTACTAGCTGTTCCGCCAAGCGTTGCCTGAGCCAAATATTAAGTTGAGATTAACCTGAAGTGATTTATATGCATTAAACCACCTAGGTAGGCAATCCACTGAATTAGATCACGGACAATATGCGAGAAGTAAATTAACAGGTAGGCAATCCACCTGCGGTGGATTGCGGACCCCATGAAGTGCGTTAGTGAGTGAAATTAGAATGAGATACAAAAAACTTTGCGACGGTTGCCCGTGCAAAAGATTTGTTTTTTTTCAATAAATTTATTTACAAAAATATGTATATGGTAATGTATTCTTACTAATTATAATAGTTATAAATGTGTAACCATTGACAACCTTATAAATAAACAGAGATTGGTGGTATAGCAACCATTTATAAACAAATATTTCCATCGTAAATCTCAAAATCCCTGTTTGAGCACCTCCCGGAATTGGGTTTTTTCAAAATTTTCTTTCGTAAAAACTATCTCCTGGAAATTACGAACAATCGAAAAAAAAATTGAGCGAAATCGGCCCAGCCGTTCTCAATTGATGAATTGTTATACATTTTTGGCCAAAACCGCGTGCACGAAACATCGTATTAACCTAAGAGGCCATAACTCCGGAACCACATATTGCACAGCGTACAAACTTCGCAGAAACTATCTACATATCAATCTTAATAGGCCCTGAAATTTTTATCAAAATCGGTTCGGTGGATCTTGAGCTATAAAATTTATTCAAAATGTACATTTATTTTTATATATATAGATTTATGTCAACTTTATAAATATCATACACACATACAAGTAAAAAATATTATAAATACTAATTTAAGTATATTACTTATACGTATTACATATTTACAATTTACATATATATATATAAACCAACTTGGCAGTGTCAAAAAATACTTTTATTGTAATATATAAAAGTAATATTAGAAGTGTGAGCTTTACCAAGGTTTTCTTGTCGGTGTCAATTTTCTAATGGTACGAATAATAAGTATTAAGATGTAATAATTGTATGTTAAAATCTCAATAAAGGAAAAAAAAAGTAATAAATAGAGTATAAAAATATAAAACTTAAAAAAAATTTCAGACAAATTGTAAGTATTTTTTTTATTATACATTAATTATCTAATTTTAAATATCAAATAATTATAACTATTAATATGAATAACTTTGTTTGAGGGTTTTGATAACTAAATTAAAATTATTTACAAAATAGAAGTTCCTTAAAAATAATTATTAATTTAAGTTGTCTATAGAAACTGCATGTGCCTATTATTATATAAAATTTACTAAAAAACAACATTTTGAAAGTTTTGTTATTTATTTAAGATAAATTTAAATTATTAAGTATCATTGTATCATATAAATGTTAATAACATTTCAAAAACATTATTCGTTATAAATTAGTATCAGTCATATTAGAAACGGCATAAATACAAAATATCTATTATGTAAAAACAAAATTTCGAATGTGATTATTTATTTTTACAATAATTCTAAATATTTTGAATTGAAAGTCAGAAAAATGTATCTTTTTGAAGTAACGTTTATCCTAACCTAACCTATTTTAAATGTACACAAATACTCGTTCTTAGATAGTAGATAATAGGTATTAACTACTTGAAAAGTATTTGAATAAAAATATGTAGGTACTCAAATATCTATCGGTAGTAGAGGTATTTAACAAGACGCATTGTACCAGCAACTATATTAGTTTGCAAATATTGTGATTATTGATAAGCAATAATTAACAAACAATATTTTACTGATACGTTAATATGACACATTATACATACATAGAAATTGATGTGTCAAGTTGTCTAAAAAATATTTGCTTATATAATTATTAATTAATTACATATCTATATATGTTTACTGCATGCATACGGTTAAGTAGTAAACACAGAGGAATTCAATAATGAACACATTTTACATTTTTAACGTTTATATATTTTGTATATCTGTATAAATACATTGATCTAAAATTAAAATGATTAATTCAGTGGTGTCGTTTCAGTTTTTCTTAGGTGAGGGGTGCGGGCAAAAGTTTTGACCAGCGACCAGCCCATGTATCTGAATTATCAGATCGCTTCACTTACAAGCTAATTTCCACTAATCCACTTACATTTTTATATCTCAATACAATCTCCACATGGCCACATCCCAGCTTACATAATTTTGTATAATATGTCTTATTATGAACGAAAATAGCATTAATTTATTACAAATAAGATGCGGGGAGATATATATTACATACCATAAATATAGTAGGTAATTACGTGATACTCTACTTCAATGGCGTCATCTAAGATATTTATAATATGTTTACATAGGGATCGTACGGTAATAACAATAACATATTATCATTATTTTTCGACTTCAGAGATCGCCTGCAGTAATTTGGAAACTCTCACTAAATTATTAGATTTAGAATTTCAAATAATAATGAAAGTTTTATAACCCGAATGTTTGAGAAACACTATTAACAGCTTGAATAAATGTGGTATCACCACCTACGTGTATAGTGTAATATTTCTCCTTTCAGAAAGTTGTCGATTCGCAATTATAATTAGTAGGTATGTCTAAATCAAAATCCGTGTCCACAACATTGTCATGAATTTTATCCGAAAATCTATAATATGGTGTTTTAGTGAGATTATAAAGCAGCATATTATAGAGTGCAACAGTTATAAATACAAATCGACGTACTAATTTTCGTTAAAATTATTATATAATATAATTTGTTTTACTTACGCATGTATATAATACCTATACGCAATGGTCTTTGGGAAAATAAACAACTCCGACATTCTAAAGTGGCCTCAATAAGAATGGAGACGCGGTTACCACGGTAATATAGCTGGCTAATAATAAACGTCATCGTCTGGGAAATAATAGAATTTTCCGGTGACGGCTTGGACAAACTATACGAATTGAAGTCATTAGCAATTCAGAGTCCAGCAGAAAGTTCATAAAAAATATTTACCATGTGTGCGTACCATCGAAGTCGACGCCGTGATAATAATCAAACGACTCACTGTCACTGAAATTTTCGAACTCGTAAAGACGAGAACTGCGCGAAGATTACGACGAAGTAGACGGTATGTACGACGTAGTGCTCGTAACGGTGGGCGAAATAATGGGTCTGGTCTCTAGACGTCTGGCTGATGGCAGCGGCGACGACGGGAATGTCTAGAAATCCGTAATGGTACATGAACCAGAGTATGTTTCGGTCGAGGTTAACGGGAAGCTGACTTCGGGAAAGCCTCCGCGGCAGAGCCGAATCGCAAACGGACCGTCGTCGTCGTATGGAAAGACGTAAGGCGAGCACAGTGCTCCTGTGCGATATTGTTGCCAAGCAGAATGACGCGCGCGGAGCGACAGACTTAGATGACACGGCAGACGGGGGCTATGACGAAGCGACGATGGCCACGCCGTGCAAGACGGCGACTGTTGACGACGACAGCGACGACGGCTGAGACCTCAGAGCACGGCGGGTGAGCGACCGAGCTGTACGAGCTATAAGGACGCGGACGTCAGCGGCGCCGGACCCGCGGAAATGGATAACGCGACGTTTCAGAGTCCGGTGGTGCGCGACTCCGGCATGGCCACCGGTCGCGGTTGACGGGACCCCAGGGCGAGCATCACCATTTACCGTAGTGCATCGCAGCGCAGTCCGCAGATTCTCTCTACTTTCTCTCGCTGACTGCCGCCGGTTCCGCATAGCATCGATAGTTTTCTTCGTTCGCTCAGTGCTCAGGTCGCCGTCGTCGCTGTCATCACGTAGTCATCTTCAGTACCTGCGCATCGTCGTCGCGCGCACCAGCCACTGTACCGCCGCGTCAACTGTCCCGTCGCTCCCTTGGCCCGTCGCGGTCGGGTCCTGTCTGATGTCACGACGGTCATCGTCCGCGAGAAAACGTGCCAGCGACTGCACCCGTTCGCCCGCGAGGACCGGCCGCGAAAATGTGTATGTAGAGGTGACCAGTGGCCTTTTTACATTACATATTTCACAACACTATATTATGCCATCACGTATATCACCACCTCCTCGCTATTTTGTGTCTCGTCTTATTTGTTTGTTTTTTTGTACGTTTGATTTTTTTTTCCAAATTGCATACTGCAATTCGTTTTTAAATACAATTTTTTTCCATCGTTGTTATACTATATTGTTGGAACTGAAGCATATTTATATGTTTGCCACGATGATTTTTTTATATCATGATATCTTTTGTTTTTTTGTTTAATCGCCAGTTGCCACTTTGTGCAACTTTTTTTGCAACCCGCATTACTATCCGTCATATCTGTTTTTTTTTATTCTTTTCTAATTTTTAAACGATGTATTGTTCATTATAAAAAAAATAATAATAATTCTGTAATAAAAACAAAATATTGTTTCCTTTTTTTCGTATTAACGTGTTTATTTTTATTTATTACAATAAAATAATGTACCCCTTATGAATGAGCATGTTCTATAATATAGATAAATTGATAAACACCTCAATTTCATTTTTTCAATTTGTTGTAAACTATTAAATTATTATATGCTGATCATTAACAAAATATTATACTATGATTTTTATGAAAAAAAACTATGTTTTGTACTTTTGTCTACTTCAATTATTATTGTATGTGATGGGTTTATTTAATAATATTTTACCATAAGTTTTACATAATATTTACACGTCTTATAGGTAGTTTATAAAAAACATTTTTACGGTAACTTTATTCGAGTATTTTCAAATTCAAAATATTGATTTTGGCTAACTATTTTCATTTTTTAACCACTTGATGCGCCGCGTGTTTTTTGATTAATTGGAATACCGGTAACGTGCACAAGTGTGTTAATGTATTTAATATATGTATTATATTGTGAATTGTGATCGACGAATGTGTACCTACTGCAGCTAAACTTTCTTCTTAAACTCAAAATGCATAAATAATATATATATATATATATATATTTATTGCGTGAGACATTGAAAAATTTAATTTTAGTAGGTACTTAACACGACTGTTACTGAAAAAGTTAAAATTATTATATAAGACGATTCACCAAGTAATAAGTATCCTCACCATAATTTTTTTTAACAATAAGTTTAGTAAAGTTCTGATTTTTGGAATATTTGTAAGCATATTTAAGGACTCCATATTCATCTATTTAAAATTGTATACCATTTAAAAAGTGTCTTTAAGCTTTTTTTCTTTTCAAATAAGAAACAACTTTTTTAAGTGTAAATTATTAAGTATGTGATTTTTTTAATTTAATAACTTTGAGTTATTAAAATTTAAATACTAAAATTAAAAGTTCTCAAAAATAGTTTAAAAAAATGTATAAAATATAATATACACGTAATATTGCATCTAGTATTTATTATACTCGGACAATAATTATCACAAATAATATGTTATAGATTACAATGTCGATAGATTAATATAAATTATTAACATTTTTAATTTAAACCCATTGCCATGGACCTATTATTGGTTACTTAAAAAAATCACACACTTATAATTTCGATTCCGAAAAGGTTATTAAAATAGACACGTTTTTCGGTCCATTGGGCTGCTTTTAAAGTCAGACAGTGAAAAATCGCAAAAGCTCATTTCGCCTCCCCTCTACGGCCTCACCTTCAAATGACGCCACTGAATTAAATATTATATAGCCATGTATACTTGATACCATATACGTAATATAATTAATATTAATTTATATTATGGATATGTTTGATACTCGCCCAAATATTGATTCTTTGTTAATTTCGTTATTTATCAAGACGTACCTAATTATTCCAAGTTCTAAATATTTGTAAGTATATTGTAAGAATCTATGTACCTATATGTTATTACATAGTTAAATACCTATTATAGTATATTGAAATTTATTAATGTTATACATTAGCACCTGCCTACATTTAATATTGTATTCCTATTTAAAATCAATATTGATAAAGTTAATTATTGACTTAGTTGTGATTAAAATATATATATGTATATATATACAAAATTTAATTGTAACCTATACTGTGTTTACATATTATTAAATAATGGGCTTTTTTTATAATTTATTGTATTAGGGTCGGATTAAGGGTTGTGGGGGCTGTCCTAGGACTAGCTGCTAAATAGTGATAGTGCTTATTCCTGGGGATCCCATACCTACCCTCCCTAAATTCGGCCCTATATGACTGTACCTATAACATTATAATTTATAAAGAATATGAAACAAAGCTCAGATGATGACTGCAGTCCCACTGTGATTAATAAATGTAGTTAATAAATGTTTAGAAAATAATTTAGGTAAAATTTTATCTACACATCGTAATAACTAGGTGCCACCATCGGAGTCATCGCCTGCCGGAGACACCAATATTAGCCGAATGATGTTAGCCCTTGGCGAGTAAAGCGAGATGACTGTCAACTGGTCCATCTCAATTCTGTCCTTCCCTTAAAATCTTTTATTGAAACCTAATACCATTTACCAATTACCGCGATTTAAGATATACATATAAGTATTAAGTGTTAAATTCTTAAATTGTGCCTATTAGGTTTTACTTAATACTTGGGTACCTAATTATTATTATTATTACGGCATAATAGGTATTTTTAATTTAAATGAACAATAATGTAAGTAGGTAATAAGTATTATTATATATTTTATGAGATGTCATTCATGTCTACACTGTTCGAATGTTCGACATAATTATTGATAAAACAAACTGTGAACAATCAATGATAACCACATACGATGTGGGTGCTGGCCACTGGGTACTTTGTACCTAATATTAAATAATATTGTTATTTTAACATTATTTCATTTTTTTTATATTGTTTTGTTATTGTTATTACAATTTGTTGTATTTTTCTGTTAGTGTTAATTATATTTTTAAAAATACATTATAATTTATATATTACCTACTATAAAATATTATTTTTTTACATTACGAAAACTGATTTAGCTTAGGAAATATGTTGATATTTAATTGGAATTAAGATAGTTTCGCTCAATTAGCTGTTTAGGTAAGAAATATAATTATATTATAATTAGCCATTGCTTCTGTTATTGTTATTATATTTGTCAACAAGGTGGTTGAAGGTTATTTTTTATCGATATATTGACCAATTATTAACTATTAACTTGATACAAACTGTTTTAATCAGTTTCACGTTAAACAAAAAAAATAATAATTTATCATGTGTTACCTTAAATATTTTTCTAAACCAAAGTAGTGTATATTGATTTGTGTGTAGTGAGAACAGTTGTGTTCATACCATTAATTTCTTATAAATAACAGACATTATAATGCTAACTAGTTAAACTAGTTAAATGTATCTATCATTTCTTTTTCTTTTTATCAATAGCTTCATAATAATTTAGTAGGTTTGAAACAAATATTTAAATTTATACTTGTATGTTTAATAGTATATTCATCTAACTAGATAGGTTGTATATAACTAGATTAGGTAGGTATAATGTATTTTTTTATTTATTGTATTTATTATTGATAAGTTTACTCTTATTGCATTTTGCAAATATTTAATAACTCCATTTAGAAACATTATTAAATTGAATATACTTTAAAATTTAAATTATAGACAATAGTTAATAATTAATTGTACTATAACTATACATTAGTAAAAAATAATGACAGGTATTTGTTTAAAAAAATAATAAAAAAACTGTATTATTTACTTACTTTGCTTTTATTAACTACTTTATTGAATTATATCCTTTATTATGATATCATGGTAAATCAAAAAATGACTTGAGTTTTATTTTCTTCTGATTATATCATTTTAAACATGATTAGATATGAGAAGTGTTGGTTTTTAAGGGTATGTGATAGGGAATTTTCTACTAAAGATAATCATAACTCACATTGTTTGAAGACAAACAAATTACTTCTATAGAACTTTCAAAAAAAGTATGAATATGAATAAATAGTAAAAAACTTATAGGTGAAATTTTTATTTTATCTAAATAGTTCCTAGCATTTTACATTTTAAAGTATAAACATGGTTAAGTGATTTCAATACTTGCCTATGTAGACTACTATATTGGTCTACTAGTATTGGTATCAATCGAATAGGTAAAGAATAAACTAATAAATAACTTGGTAGGTACTGCGGATTAAGGTGTTCTAGTTTTCTAAATGCTTAATTTGAATGTCAATACAACAAGTAAACACTATGAACTCATAAATAATTTTGTTTAATGATACCCAGACAACAAAATGGTTGAAATAGACATTTCCCTTGCTGCATGGGTATATTGATTTTTAGGTTTCAACAAATTACTAACTTACTTAAAAACTGTTTCAGATATGAGTAAAAGAAGTTTATTTCTAACAATTTTTTTCTACATTAGTGTAAAAATAATTCATTGTAATGAATTACCACCATGTTACAACCAGCCTGCAGAATCTTGTCCACTACAAAATAAATGTAAATGCGTGAAAACTGGTGATTCGGCATTATTTTGCTGCCAAGTTCAGTCAAATGAAGATTTGATAAAAAACTTTGAGTGTTCAGGTATAGAACAAATTATTACTGCATATACAATTTGTGATGTACTCTGATTCAAAATTAATTTGCTTTGCAATAAAATAACACTACTCATTTTGATTGTTTTTGTGTTAATTATTAACGGTTATAGTGGTAAAAACCTAAATATTCAGGACCAGGTAAAAATTATAACTTTTTAATTAAAATATCTGAATTTAAAAATTAAAACTTAATATGAAATGTGTGACCTACGTTACACAGTGTTTGACTGATTAGATATTAATGTTTAATTAACACAAATGCTTTAATTCCTTTTATAAATACTTAATGATTTTCTTGATACAAGGCAATCTTATACTATTTACGTGTATAAATTAGAAAAAAAATCAGGCTATATGTTAAATTTGTTTAATATAGTGCAGTGGTTCTTAACCTTTTTTAAATGATGAAACACACATAACATTTTTTATGATTTTCGCAGTACACAGCCATAAATTAAACAGTATTTATATACATTTATAAATTTTATAATATGGTTAAAAAATGTATATATTGCATAAAACATATTAGTCACTAAAAAGTAATAAAATTAATAAATATAATTTTAAAAAAATTCACAATTTTAAATGGAATACTTTGTATATTAAATGATTTAATTTTTTCTACTAAATTTAAATCGTTGGCGGAATACTTATTCTAAGTCCATAGAACACTGGTTAAGAATTACTAGTATAGTGTATAGATACTTATTTATTTCTTAATATTTTAGGTGCTAAGTTATCAACAATCACAGCCTTACACATTTACAACATGACAGCTGACAATTTTAATTTTGGAAAATTTTCCCCAGAATTAAGTCGTTTGATCTCATTTTCAATTACAAATAGTTATATTAACCGACTACTTGGTCGTTTGGAGTATATGCATCAAATTACTTGCTTAAATTTATCGAACAATGCTTTTGGTACAGAATGGCAAGATCCTCTAGCATTAGAAAATCTTAAAATGTTGGCTATGTTAGATTTTTCCAATGTAAATATATCAAGTTTACCTACCATAAAAAGTCAAGTGCCAATGTTTTGGCTGGATGTTTCAAGTAATTAAACATATTGAATTCATGTGATAACTAAAACTATCAACTAATTATTTATTTGTTGAATATTTTTAGATAACATAAAGATTCATTGTTCAAGTCTTCTAGAACTTATGGAAAGATCAAGAAATGCTAAGTATAAATTGTACTTTAAAAAGTATAATGAAACATTTTGTATGTCATCACTATCATTTCATTGGTTCAACTCTACAGAAAAGGTTGCATTAAATCAAGTGGAAATTATTAATAAGGTATAGTTAGTTAAATAATTTTTTAATTGAATAATAATTTAGTAGATATTGTATAATTAATTTTATATTTGTAATCAACAGAAATAATAAATTACCTATTTAATTTTTGTCAATCATTTAGCTATATGAAGATTGTCCATGGAATTGTAGTTGTAAATGGCATGGTATAGAAATGGTACAAGAAACAAAAACGTTGCATACCGTAGAAGTAGATTGTTCAA
Organism: Pentalonia nigronervosa; assembly: GCA_014851325.1. NCBI lineage: Eukaryota > Metazoa > Arthropoda > Insecta > Hemiptera > Aphididae > Pentalonia > Pentalonia nigronervosa. The sequence continues at coordinate 26,569 of JACXSJ010001904.1, read as the reverse complement.
ATAAACAATTATCGAGTTTACCAGAAAACCTGCCAGAAAACACTGTACTATTAAATGTCACAAATAATAATGTAAAAACATTAAAAATTGCAAATATTTTAAATTTAAATATTATATTTTATTAGCATAACTATTTTATAGAAACTATTTTTTTTTTTATAGATAACCAATATAGATGTATTAGTATCAGATCAAACTTATAAAACATTGAGATTTTTTTATGCCGATGAAAATAAAATATCTAACCTTTTGTCATTGGAAGGTTCAACTTTTATAGAAAACTATGCTGTTTTAAGTTTAAAACTAAATCAATTGAAAACGGTAAGTTTAATTGCATTATAATAATAATTATTTATTAATAATTTATTGATTTTAGATTTTGAGTGATGAATTTATTGTTATTACAATGACATGTGTTGTTTTTCATGTCTCACATTAGGAGTAATAAAAATGTTAGAGGTAGTTTCTGGTAGAAACTTACATCTACTTTATGGTTTTTATTTTCTACCAAGAAGTTAGAAAAATGTCTTCAATTGTTCTTATTCTAATATAAATATATTTAAATGCACTTGCACAATTGTTTTATAGACATTTAATGTTCAAAATTTTATATTTTCATATTTAAAGTCTTAAATATAATAATTTAACAACAAATTTTCCTTTAATGTTTTTAGTTAATTTGCTATTGTTTAAAAAAATATTAATCACGTAGACTCAAATTTTTTTTTTCATTGCATATATTATTATTTTCTATACACAATTCAATTTTCAAAATATTAAGACTATCTTTAAATTATTTATAATGTATTAATGTGCTACAGTATAAACTTATAAGATAACAACAATAATATTTGATATAGTAATATGTACAATAATTATTTTAAAATGTAAATGCTATGTTATTGGAAAAAACTAGTTCAATCAATTGTATTTCTAATAGTAATAAAAATAAACTAAAAAATATCCTTAGATATAAAGACTAACAGTTCAGAATCATTTTTTTTTTTTTATTTGCAATGTTTTCATTAAATTAAAATTTAACAAATTCATTACTGTGACCTACTTAATGGTGAGGTATGCTTGAAACCTACTATAAAGCAGAGCGACTTCCACTGTTATTTTTTTTATTTTAGTATCTACATTATTATAGTCATTGCTTATAATTTTTTTTTTTAGTTGCCTATGTATATACTTCAAAATTCCTTTACTAGATTTGAGGGACATATTGTGAATTTGGGTGGAAATGAACTTCAATGTGACTGCAGTACTGCAATATCATTAAAGGTTTGTTATAATTTATAAAAAAAGTTGAACTGCAATTTGATATGATGATTATGATAAATATTTAAATAAATTAGTTTTGAGTCATATTAAATAAAATGTATTTTAGATTTCATTATTAAATTATTTTTTCTTTGTTCAATATACTTTATTACAATATTTTATCAATTCTGTTGGTTGTAACTTATAACTTTTAAATTTAATAGTTGGCTCACTTAATTTATTTTCAAACATATCAATTTTATCATAGAAAAATTATTTAAATTGTCCATTTATTAAATAATAATTTGTAGTTTACCTTATAAATCAGTGTTGACCAATATTTTTTTTAGCTAAGGTCGTAAAAAAAGAAATTTTTTTGGCAGGCCAGAAATTTTAAATTTTTCTTATAATTAAATATAATATTAGAGTATAGGCATTTTAAACATAATATCTAATCACATTTTTTATTGTAAATCTTAATATTAATATACAGTTATAAATCTAATTATTTATTAAGTCATGATTATTATAAAATATAAATGAAAAAAATGATAAATACAATAATATTATTTCCATTACTAAACAATGTAACACCGATAACACAGCATGTTCATGTCTGATTAAAAGCACAATTGACAATAATCAATAGAAAAGAAGAAATATTAAAAAATATTAATTTATATTTTATTTTATATAATTTGTTACATTTTTAGATAAATATATATTTTTTTTTAATTTTTATTTTATTCTTAATATTTAGACGGCCGGATTTGGCCTGTAGGCCGTAGTTGGTCATCACTGTTATAAATGATAATTAACAGTATTCACTATTCAATAATAATGTAGCTAATTTATTACATATTAAAGCAAACCAAAATCCTTACTGTAAATTCTTACTTAAAAGTTCATTTATATTTAATTATTTATGTTAATAATTAGATATACTCAGTAGGTTGACTTAACAGTATATATTATTAATTAAATTTCTTAAAATGTAAATAAAATTATATTATCATCCATTATTTCTTTATTATAAATGTTATGAAAGAAAAGCTTATTGATAATATTTTTTGTAATTTCAGATATGGTTATTAACAAATCATATTCATATTCCAGACTACAATGAAATTTTATGCAGTAATATGCAATACAAATTAAAAGTAAATCCAGTTTTCAAATTGTTATTATACATTTTTAGTGTTAAAATTAATTTTAGTTTCTCACACGAAAACAATTTATTGTTTATTAGTGAGTATAATTTATAGGTGTGTCCAGACTTAGTTATTGCATAGCATAGTAGATTTACTAAAAAAGGTATTTTAATTTTTAATTTTGATGGATGTGTTATTTTATATTCTGTATATTTATCAATAAATTAATGTTGAAAAACAAATTTAAAAAATCATAAATACATTTTGAATTATCAAAGAATTTTGAAAATTTAATTGGTAGATGAATTTTCATTCTTGAAGTATTGAAAATTTGCTTTTGAAAACAATGAAGAATATACATATTATTTTCAGTGGTTATTTCATTTATGACTCAGACACGCCTATGTCATTTTTGGTTTCTCAGATAATCTTATTAACAAGAATACTAATACAATAAGTTGATGATTTTATTGAATAATTCACAGGTAATAGACTTGGATCAAAAATTAGTATGCATTAAAAAAGCTGATTGGACACACTATATGTATTATGTGATTGCTGCTGAATTGTCAGTACTTTTGCTGTTGATTGGAAAAGTGTCTTATGATTATTGGATATTCAAAACGGCTGGATATTTGCCATGGCCTGCATCTAAAATGCCAAAGCTCCCTTGTGACTGGATATTTGAGTAATGGTGTATTACTTCATGTGCTTAAAAGAAATATTGTAATACATGATAGTAATCTATAAGAAGACTGTTTTATTATGAGCTAGGTATTAATAACATATACAAATGCTACATATGCTAACAATAAGTTACCTTAGTGCCTTAAACATTGTGCCTTGATATATTATTTATTATATAAGAATATTTTATTTATATACCTATTTTAATTACTGTTTAAGAAAATTTTTGAACAAAAATTATTTTTAATTTTTATTATTATTCATTAAGCTTTAATATGGTCGATCAAATCAAAATGTTCAAACAGATTTACCAAAATTGTAAATGTTTTAATTTACTTAAACAAGTTCAGATCTTATTTTATATTTATGTACACAGTGGGGTTCATGCTAAAGATATTAGATTAACAGATTGATGAAATCCTCTGTATTGTTACTTAAAAATCTCTAGTGTGTTACCGTGTGTTATATATTTTATGTTAAACGTTTACATGTAATTTATTATATTTTTATTTACAGGCTGTGATTGCATTATTGAGTAATAGATTCTTTTTATTTGTTTTATATATTTTATTGTAATCATATTTTTATTAATAAAAGTCAAGTTGTAACTAAGTAGATACCTTTACAATATTATATTATTTTAGTTATTAATTATTATAAGGAACTACTTATATTTTAATAGTCTTATGCATAACTGCATTTTGTTGCGTGAAATAAAAACTAAAAATATGTTATGCTTTAAGTATTGTTGTATTGTACTTTTGCAATTATTTATTACTATTATACGTTTCACTTTTATCTATAACTATTAGGTAGGTATCACTTAACTTGCGTGTGTGCACATGTGACGTGTATCAAATTCTTCTGTAAGCAAGTATTAAAATATAATACCTAACATAAAATACTAAAATGTGTAGTAATATAAATTAATTTTGATAGACGTTTAGTGGTTTAAAACGTGCGGTATCTCGAGTAAACATACGAGCACAATTTGATGATTGATGAGTAATGATTAAGGAACACACTTATTGTTGGCGGGACATTAACGAATTCAACATTTCTATGATCTACCTATTAAAATGGTGTATTTCTCGATAGCCTTGGCATGACACCGTGTTCGAGTACCTAATTTTTAGCTCTATTCGTCGGGCATCGGATTCATTGAATGCATCATTGGAATAGTTCGGAATTAAAATCGAATAACATTATAATGTGTTTTTGGAAATGTCTGAGCATTTATTTTTATAATCGTCTGAGTGTAATAATAATAAAATAGTGGGCAAGTGGGTACCGATTTGTTGTACAGTAGATGTCGAGTGGGTCATTGTAATGGATGTGTTAAATTTGAATTTAATGGTATAAAATTATTGTACAAGAAAAACGATTTTGAGCGAAGACTGTCTGTCAGCCTACATTACTAAGTATGTTTTTTGGTATTATTGCTATTAAAGTAATTTATTTTACAGTTAGTAAAACAAAAGGTTGAATTAATTTTTGCCGAAAAATTGCATTAGAAATTGTTATTTTGTGTATAATATAAATATACTTTAAAAGTTTCAATTACTTACTTAGGAACAATATTTTTAAACTACAATAAAATACCAGCATCGTAATTCTTCGATTAAGTATCTAATTTTGTCCAAATTTAACTTAAAATGTCTATAAAAAAAACTATATCCATATATTTTTTATATTTTTTGGTTACAATATAAATTACTTATGAGAAATTTTGTTTTAAATTTTTAATACTTAACTAAAAAAAATTAATATTTTATAAATTTTTAACTACAAAATAATTTGCAAATTTTCGTGTTTTTGATGATTTTTTTTAAAACATGAACTTTAAATACTTATAAAATAAATTGTGCGTACGTATCTTTAATATTTCTCAACTACTATTATAACAACTTATGAGGAAACTTACGTTGAATTTTTAAGCTTTTTAACTCAATGAAATTTTTTTATTGATAATTATAGAAAAAAATTCAAAATTTCAAATGTCTATAAATAGTTCAAAATGAGTTCAATTATTTTTAAAATTTTATGTTATATATAGAAAATGATAAAATAAAACAAGCTATCTGTTGTAATAATCTATGATTATTTGTTTTTATATAACAACAAAATAAGAAAATCGTTCCATGGGAAATTGTTTGGGTGAATATTAAATATTGATAAAAAATTAATTTGACTTTTCAAAACATTTTTTTTTTGTTGTAAGTAGAAAAATGTATAGGAAACTTGTATTAAATTTTTAAATTTTAGGTATAAAAAGAAAAATTTGTATGAATATCCAACTTAAAAACAATAGTCAATTTTTCGTAATTTTGTCAAAATTTTAACTTCAGACGTTCATAAAAAACTATTGTGAAATTACGCTAAACTTATTTTTTAATCTACTTGAGCACTTAATGAGGAACCTTATATTAAATTTTCAAATTTTTTGACAGCAAACATTTTTTTATCAACAATAATTAAAAATTTCTTATGCCTATAAATAGCTTTAAAAGAGTCAAAATATTTTAAAAATTGTATGGCATATAGAAAATATTAATACAAACATTCGCTGAAAAATTCATGTATCTACGATTATTTTTTTTCGTTTATACCACGTAAAATTCTCGTTTTCCTTATTTTTTTTTCAAGCTTTTTAAAATTATTGAAAATTTGCTATTTTGACTTTTAATATGCATCAACAATATTCATATTCGCACCAGAAAAGTTATTGAAGTTGAAAATCGAAGCATCATTTCAATTACCTATTTATCATGTAAACTGACACAAAAAAAAAAAACGAATATAAAATCAATACATTCATCGCTCTGCTCAGAATCTAAAATAATATCATAAGTAACATTTTTTTAGTTATTTTTAATCCCTATAAACTATAACTATCACAAATCACAATATTATTTTGAACAACTATTGAGTAATTTTTTTATCACATGAAATCGGTGATTTATTACTACTACTATTAATAATAATATAAATTTTCGATCTAAAAATAAAAGTTGGTTCATATATATATGAAAAAAGATAAATAGTATTATACTACTTCGGTTCACGAGAGTCGATCATAAACCGACCGCACAAACTCGTCCGTCGCTGCGCATTGTCTATAGTGATGGTAGTGAGAATGGATGAACTATGATTGGAGAAAATCTGACTCGCGAACGTCAGTGGGATGCGCGGAGTACGGTCGTTCTGTCGTAGATCGGAGCGTTGAAGTCAAGTGAATAAAATGTACTCGGATTGAACTTCAAATAACATATAAACTAAGTGATAGATGTTAGGATAGTCAGTGTAGAATGATATATTTAGTTTTGAGTGAACACTTTGGCCATTAATGCATAACTACATCAGTGACTTATTTAGTGAGAGAGTGGTAAATGTTTTAAAGATGAAGAGGCGACTAAATTACCACCCATAAATTTAGGGCCATATTTAGAAATTTTGCACTCCTGGGCTCAAAATTCGTGGCGCCTATTTTTTTAATATCATAGTATCTACAGAGTACAGTGAGAGCCAAACTTTTTTTTTGAAAATTTTATAGATGGTCTCTCATGAACTGTTATCAGTGTAATTTTAAAACAAATACGAGCGTTAATTCACAATAGTTTTTTATAAGCGCCCGAAGTTATAATTTTTAAAAAGTTCGTTAAAAATACGAACATTTGCAAATTATGTTGTTAGTAATTTATAAAAAATCTTATTTATATAATATCTAAGGTTTGAAAATTGAATGCTCTCTTTACAAAGAAAAATTAAATTTTTTGTTCATTTCATCTGAGAAAAATTTTCCCCGGGAAATTGCCCACCGGTGCCCTCCCTTCCCCTTAAAAGCAGCCCTGCATATAATCTACGACCATCATTTATCGTCATTCGGTAAATAAAGAGACATGAACATGTTTTATCATATCAAAATTCCATGTAAAAATCACAATTATTATTAAATTTTTTTTCCAATATTCATTGAAATGACCTCAAGGTCTTCATTAACACTTATCACAAGTGGGTAATAGAGAAATAATAATGTGATCTATTTATCTATGTATATATCACTATATGCATGATACTACCCCTCCCCCCCCCCGGCTGATAAGTCATTCATTATCGATGTTTTCTTTGTGCAATCAATAATTATTTCTAATTATCTATAATCGAATACGTTTAAAAGAAAATAAATATTTTTCATAATTTCATTAAAATATTTCAAGAATAGTAAAACTTTCAATTTTGAAACATTGAAAAATGTCAAGTGAAATATTTCAAATTAAAAACCCTACTTGTATTTATAATTAGGTATTGTATCATTGAACTCTGGTTGATACATTTTAATAATTTTTAATATTATAAAAACAATAGTATATTTAAATTATTGGCAAATGAATTAAACTAAGTGATGCAGCTTCTATACAACTAGCTTTAGAAAACATTTACGAAATGCACTTGTTATTTTTAAAGTTTCTAATTTAGACACGTATTTTATGACGAAAATACCACCTGAATATTTAGTATGTATGTGTATGTTGCATATTAAATTTTGATTATATAAGTTGTTACTCAGTGCTCGACTTGGCAAAATTAAAGTAGGGGGACTCTGTTAACTATAAAAAAAGAGCGTCCCTATCACTTATTAAACGTTACTAAGCCTTAAAAATAAAAGTAGGAGTACGCTAAAATTTCTGAAAAATTAGTTAGGGAACTCCGTCCCCCTGCGTCCCCCCACAAGTCGAGCACTGTTGTTACTTCTTGTAAACTTTTTGTATCTAAATAACTGCCAGTGAAATATGTTCTCAAAAAATATGTTTTTACAAGGCACCTCCTCGCTCTAGGTATAACGTGATCAGAATAAAAGCTTTACCTAGATCGTTAAAACTCCAAATTCGTTTCTGTCCATATATAAATAACTGATAAATTATTGTCAGTTGTTGCTACAGCTTTATAAGCTATAAGGCACTATGACCCTTCGTATAGATGAAGTGTCCTCGAAATGGGAGAGGGCGTTATTATTTATTTTATATGAATTATACTATTGATTAATAATATCAGATCGACTATATTCTATATAGATACATAGAAAATATCTGCATAAACAATAGTAAGTAAATGCAACCAGTAGTATATTTAGAGTTTTACTAAATATTCGTAAATATTCTAGATTTCGTAATAATTTGAACTGCAAATGTTTATAACAAAATTAATGTGGTTTTACACAATGAACATTTTTTTAAATTTCAGTAAGAAAAAATTATAAGAGGTCTTGTGTTATATTTTCAAGCCTTAACCCATTATAGGTATTAAAATTTAAATGTTTAACCGTAATTTTTTTCCGATTATTTTAAAAGTAGGTTCCTACTAGGGATTTTTACTTTTGCCTTCACTATCCGTAAGTACCAACTAGGTTCAATCTAATCTAACTGACCAGAAAGCACTCAGAAGTCAAAATCGAAGATTCAAACATTTTTTTAGTACTTGAAAAACATGTATCTATACACACACACAAAATAAAAATAGGTAAATCAATACATTTATTGCTCCACTGTTTTTTGAAATACGAGTGAATCATATTTCTCAAATACGATCTTGCAGCCATTGAAAAAATCAACAAAACCATAATATTATAAAATATTATATATGTTATCGGATTAAAAAATATATATATATCCTATCTTGTAATGTTAGTATAGACGTTATACAAAACGTTAGCTATTATAGTTGATTTATATGTTTTTGTAATTGCATTGCTTTTATTAGTAGATACCTATTACCTATATCAGATTTGAAAATGAAACATAAATTAAGATGTGTACATAAGTGTGTGTGGCCTAGTGAGTGCTATCCCCAATCTTGTAGACAGTAAAAGATACTTTTTAAAAATATTCAATATATAGATACTTATTTTGAAAAGTGCTTACATACTTGAATACTCGGTAAAAAAAAGTATTTGAGTAAAAATACAGATACTTTAAAAATAATTTATTGATATTTTCAATTTTTTTAGATAATATTTTATTTTATTTTATAAATCTACTTAACCTGTTTTTTTTAAACTTTTTTCATGATTGACATTAATTTTATAGATCATTTTACACTGTATGTATGTTTTATGTAACTTCAAATAAATTACTCATATTTACCTTTATATTGTTTTCTTTATCAAATAATTTAAATTTCTGGTTGGGTATAATAATAGTCACTAAAAACGAGTATATTATTGTAAACACAATATACGAATATTACGTATATTATTACGTGTAGCACGCACCACAGTGATCCAGACATATTCAATAATGATTGTTTTTCAAAAATAAACTTTTTTATTTTAAGCATACAACTATAGATACTTCTGATAAACTTTTGATATTTAACTTTACATACAGAGTATGTAATTTTCTGACTCAAATGTACACACGAGGACGTATTTAAAATACTGTCTAAGTGATTTTTTCTGCACAGATATTTAAATTACGTATTTGAGTACTTAAAAAAATACTTAACAAGACTCCATAGAGAGTCATAAGGGTCTGGCTGATATTTTTTTTGTAGATGTACGATATACATCCAGCCAAATGCATATACATGTACTTATTTAACAATAGCTTTTGTTTTATTTCTAAAATGAGCAGTATAACTGTATACAGTTATATATAAGCCCACCCGCACATGTACAATTGTACAAGTGTATTCGTAGTACAATGAGTATTTATTGATAATGAAGTAATGAATCATAATTAATTAATAATGATCAGTGGCATAACAATAGCGATTACTGATTTCACACACTGAATACCTATTTTTGTAAGCTTTAGTTTGTACTTTATATTCAATTGATATTGAAATAAATTGCTTAGATAAATTACTTCTTTCGTAGACGTTTTAAAAATTTATAATTTTTATAAGAATAAATCTTTAGGGTTCTGATGTGAGTCTTCGATTTAATCGGATTGGTTTGTTTATTTTCATTTTACTAAAGCCGGTTAGAGTATGTTTGTTTTGTTAATTTTAGTTCTTAACTAAAATAGGTTCACGCACTATATAAAAAATTAGGATAGGTTATATAGAGAATAATGTTGGATCCTCTCAGCTCGTCTCTTCGAAAACTATAGGTTTGTTATGTTATCGAGAAACGATTCTGAGTGAAGCTCACTTAAAACACGGTTATTGATAAATTAAATTTGAACTAATTAAAGCTCAAGTTATTTATGACTTGGTATGATTACTTAATTATAAGTTAATCTATTATATTTGTTTTTTTCGTAATTTCTATACACATTTTAAAACCGCACCGAGTAACCCTGCAATCGGCACTTACCTACTTATATATTTACTATTGGTTCTATAATATAATATCATACAAACGTGTTTTTTTTAACAGTTAAATAAATATACCTCTATACGAGTATAGGTGCAATAGGGGTGTTACTGGTTTACAGGTTGGATATAGGCGCCAGAAACTATTATTGTTTCGCAGTATGTAGTAATATACAGTAGTAGTTACCTATGTAGTAATATAAGTATTCACTATTCGTATAATATTATATACATGTGTATATAATATATTCTATGCGACCGGACGCGGTCATCAAAACTCGTTAAACGAGGTCTATATATTTATTTTTCGAAAAATCTCCAAAGTAGATTACTTTTTATTTATATACCTACGCAATGTTTGATTTTGTAGTTTTGCACGTTTCTAATACGACATCTATATCGATACCCGGTTAATCCGGTCGTGTTTCATTATTATATTTTTCGATTTCATAAGAAGAACACCTATACCTACTTCTCGTCAGTTCTCGATGTCACGTATTTATATATTTCGCACAAAGCGAGTGCTACGCGTGTCTCATCTCTCGTCAGCCGTTGTTGCAGGCGATCGACACGAATGATCTACATGGCACGCGTCATCCGACAACGGCGAACACCCTATACAGCGCTTGTGTAATGTGCTTTATAACAGTGTTATATTATACAGTTAATATTATTACAATAATGGTGACGATGACGATGATAATGATGATAATTCGCCGCGGTTATCTTCTACATTACTATCTGAAGTACCTACTTCGTCGTCGCCATTTTATACAATAGTATCTCTCAAGTAAATACACGGCCGGTAATTAATCGTCCGGCAAACAGCCGTAGTCGAGTGTTGCCTTATCGTTTGTATGTATATATATATATGTATGTATGTATGCATGTATGCATATATGTATACATGTATATGCATGTATGTGAGTACGTGGATGTGAGTAGTGTGTTTGTGTGTGAGTGTGTGTGTATTTTAATAACAGTATTATAAAAATCATAATGGCCTGTGACTTATTACTCGACAAGATTTGTAAACGAGACTTAACGATGGACGATTAACGCGGACGCATTAAATTCGAATCCTCGTTAGTCATTATTAATAATATCTATTTGTACATTATTTTATATATATTATTGTAACAATACTAAACGAGAGTTATCATATTATAAATTACTTTATAGGTACATATACACACTACACAGATACCCGCGCGCTCGTGGGTTTCAATCCTGTCCTCTTCTTATTGTTCCGTTTGCGAGCGCACAACGTACACACATGCGTTATTGGTTTATTACGGTTACAATGGTAAGTATACCTAACCATATAGTTTATGATTATTATTTTTCCTTAATGTTTATCGCTCTTTGATAGTTTAATTGCCAAGAGCGTTCGTTTTGTACGTGAATATTCGATAAATATACTTACCTAGCTACGAGCTGTTAACAACTACGTATAATATTGTATACCTAATATATAATAATAATACCTAAAGGCCTGCACAATAGTAAATTAGGTATTAGGTTTACCTATGTGTTAAATTAGAAGTCTTGCGCAATAGACTATTGTGACTAAATGTAACTGCAAACATGTACGAGCATGATAATTGTTTTAGTCGATTTAAATTAATTATAATAATGAAATCTGTGAGAATTTTTTTTTTATGAATCATTTTTTGTACTGCTACATGCACTGTATATACGTATATCAAATGATTATATTATATTAATTGTAGTACGACCACTCTAATATTAATATAATATTATCAAATGTTTTATAATATATATTGTTGAATACTTGAATGTACCTATATACATACATAGGTAATACATGTATGATGATAATAATAATAATGATGCAATTGACGTTGACGTTGACGTGAGACAACGTTTATTGTATAGAAAATTAAATAGCAGTTCCACTCTCTATAATAATATAATATAACATATTATCTGTTTATCTACAGTGCAAATATTTACTGACGTTTGTGGTTCTCTATTTTCATAGATTCTGAGTGAAGCGAAGAATGCTAGTTAGTGATGTTTTTTTTTCATTTTTATAGATAGGTTCCTATTGTATCTTTTCGTAAACACTTTTCGGATAGAAAAAGTGCTCGTAAATTATTTCATATATCTATCACATATTTAAAGAAAACAATTCTTTTCTAAATGGTACATTATTGGAGTTGTAACTTTTCTGATTTTATTCAAAAGTTAAAAAAAAAAATACAGACGACCGTTGACAATTTTTGAAGAAATGTCACCTACCAGTGGTATTGTTTGAACTGCTCAACTCGGAATCGATTTTCGATTGCCATGATTTATCATTTTAGATTTTAAATATCTATATTACTCTACATAATCAAGGCGAGTGAAGTAAAATAAGTATACCAGATCTCTGTATCGGTACTAAAAAAAATTATATAAGTACATTAACGTACTCGTACTTTACTCGAGAAAATAATATTTAAAAAAAATATAATATAATATAAGACAATATGGAACGTTGTATATGGGCGCGCCGACATTTGATAACGTTCTATAATATTATAGACAGTTGAATAATAATAATAAAAAGAAAGTAAACGGGCTATAATTATAATTAATATTATGTGTTGTAAAAAAAAAAAAATGGATTATATTCGGTTGTTTAAACTCGACAAGTTTTCGCACAGTCAGCACAAATTTTGTTCCGTTAAAAATTAAAATATTTTATAAATTTAATATGGTTTTAATAAAACTTATGTATAGGTACAGTAAATGCAATATCGACATACGACGTTGCCGTCACATTATTTTTTATTGAAACAAATTTTATCGATCCATTTTATCCACCGTACCTGCAGCAGTATAAAATATAACCGTACTCAAATAAAATATAATATAATATATTATGCATGTATTTTATTCCACTATAGAACCGCTGCCATGGTTGACGCAGTTTATCGCGGTAACATCGACGAGTTGTTGTCTGTGATTAACCACCTGAAGAAATACATAATCGCATTCATAATCGTGCTGCTGGTTCTGTTATCGGTGTTTCATTTCTCCAAGTTTTCAGTACATGTCGTGCCGCTGATCATCGTCACGTTAGTGTTGTTGCCGGCCGTCTACTACGCGACCGTTCTCGTTTTGAAGTTCAGCTCCACCATAATTGCTTCGAATCAAGCCGCCGTGAGTATGATTAAACACGGTTAATACGTGTTATAACGTCGTATTGTGTGTCTAGCTCTGGCTAAACTGTACGTAATAATAATATTATGTAAAGTATTTCAAGGGTATTCATCATATATATATATATTTAATATACATATATACCACATAGGCACTGCGTCTATATATATACACACACACACACACACACATCATAGGCCGTTACTTGTTCTTGTTTATTGCGGACCACTCGCTCTATACAGTATGCAACACAGCATACGGTAATACGCAATATTATACATATATTATACCGTTTACGACTGCGCAGTGGGATTCGATTCATGAAGTGCTGTAACCAGCAGTGGACAATTTTTTTTGTCCGAGAGGCTAGGTCGTGACCGATGAGACATTTTTTAAATTTTAGGAGTGTAAGAATTTATCGAATTCTGGAGTTAGGCCATTGCAGGATAATCCCGTCTTTCTCACTCCTCAAAATTGTACCAGCTACCGAAATTTTGTAATTTGTATTGAACTAGGTAAAAATTGCATATTTTCTAAAAAAGGATAAATCATCGTAAAATATAAAAAAACGACTGGGACACACTTAAAATGTTTAAAGCGTTTACGATTTACGAATTGTCGATAATTAGATAATATGTACACATATAATAATTATTGTCTCATTCTATTAAAAAATTAATATCACTTATAATAATATATTAGACTTAAACGCAGTAGTGTCTTATAAATCAACTAAACATTTGAACTAGAAACACATGTCAATCAAATAGTAATATAATATTGCATGAACATTTATTTTTCACATACTTTGCTTTAAATTCATAAGAATATTATAAATTATAATACCAGCTATTATAATACATATATAGTTGTAATAGCTTTATTAGATTCTTACGTTTTATTTTGATATAAAAAAATATTATTCTACTCAATCAGGCAATAAAATTATTTCAATTATCACCTAATCACATCATCAGACATTATCGTATTTACATTTTTGATTGTAACTATTCGATGTATTGAAAAGCATATTTAACAGATATCGCGAAATTTAATTTTTGAAGGAGGCTTCTGATACATTTACTTTAGTAATCCTAATTGATCTTTTCGCCAAAAAAGGTTTATACGTTTGATATCAAAATTACGTCGGCGACCTTGCTGTTGCCTATAAAGTTTTCCTCGTATTTTTTAAAACGATTTCCGCCCGATCAAACTAAAAATTAATCGTTTGTGACAAAAAATATAACATTTCTTTGTAGATATAATAATAACTAAAAAAATGTATTATCTGTAATTTTTCTAGTATAAAACAGTAACGTACTCGTTTAAATGTATACATTTAAATAACATAGATAATATTATGCTCATGTTTAAGGTATATTTTGTAAATTATTAGAAGTGAAAGTTATGTAAGTATTTTGGTAAATTATATTGCACCTACATAAAATCTTGAGAGAAGATAGAGATGCTATTGATATCTACTTTATTACTATGGGTACATCGATTTTGTCAGTTGGGAGGAAGTTATGTGCCGTATTATGTATCGTATACGACAAATAAATTTCGGAGAACAAACAGAACTATAGTCTGAAATTAGGTATAGTAGGTTAGACTGCTGTTGTATAAATATCTAATTATTATTATTATTTAAACTTATTTTGTTATTGCATTTTCTAATTGTCCACAGATATAGTTGATACAGACGATATTAGACAGATATAGACGATATTACGTATTTTAAATTCGAGTATAAATTCATTTATATATTCGGCTTGTAAATGAGTACCTATAATACTGTGTATAGTTCGTATTTTCAACTTTCAAGTATGTAATATTATATAATAAAGTGTAGCCGCTGGGTTACTTCTTTTATCAAGTAAATCATGTCATATGTATTATAGCTCATATTCTTATTGTAAAACTAGTTTACAGATTGTATATATTCAATAAAAAAAAAAAAATATATATTATATAATTATGGATATTTTGTTGGTGTTCAAATTACAAACATCGTCAAATGATATATTTCTGCAGACTGCATTAGGCTTATATTAAAATATATTATTATGGTTAGGTATAATTTATATTTAAATAATTTTAATATTTTTGTAAAAGTGGTGTATAAGTTGATGATACTGTTAGCACAAAATGTTTTGAAAATTTTTTATAAGAACTATTGTTTTCTCGGAAATTTATAGTTTGAAATTTTTGTTTTTTACCATTGCAGCGTTTTTCATTGTATACAGCTGAAACTGTTGCAACCTTGTGTAGGTTTACACAAGTCGTGTTTGTAAAAGCATATTTGACCAACACAGCCGTTATTTTAATGTTTCATATTTCGCTCGATAGTATTTTATTTTATTGACTTTTAAAAATCAAAATTATTGCAGCTGTATAGCTATTAAATTCACAATCATATTGCTGGCATTAAATTTAAATTTACAATTTGTATAAAAATATTTTGGGAGTTAGGAGGTATACATATTTTAGATAATATATTATACATACCTACAGTCATACAGATCTCATTTACGAACCAAATAATATCGTTTTAGTTATAAATTTTATTTGTATAATATGTATATTATAGGTAGACAATAAAATAAATGCCCGCCGTATAATAATAATAATAATAATAATGAAACTACATGCGTAGGCCACTGTTTATAATAACGTAAATAACACAACAATATATTATTATAATAAAATAATTCTAATTAAAAGTTTCAACTTTTGTATTTAATTTAGAGACATAAAAGCATAGGTATTATAAATGTGATAACACATCACATTGTTGCAGCATACTTATAAATTTTAATTAATAGGCGCGTGCAGGAATTTTTCATAGGTATGATAAATATAACGAGCCTTAATGTATACTAAAAATTGTATTGAAAAAAAGTCTACCATAAAAATTTTATTATATATATATAATGTTTTGATGACAATAGAGAAAAAAACTTATATTCTATTATTAATTGTTAAAAATCAAACATTCCTTACTCGTAAACGGTAGACAGACCATTGTCATATATCAATAGTATGGATAGGTACGTTTTAATATTGAATCCGATAATCAATTGATTATCAATTGAAGATTTTCGAGAGGAGTGTTTCAGTATATTTTCTAATTTTAAAGATAAATTGTATAAATGTAAATTTGTTAATTTTTTTTTTTAATTTAAAACTATTATAACACGTGTCTATATATAAATATTGAATTGAAATTCCAAGTACATTTTTTATACTTTTTATTATATAATAGAATAAACTACTGTAAACATAATATTATTAATTTATATTTATACTAAAAACGTATGGTGGGGCTATGCTAACACAATGATCACTTTACTCTTTACACTACACGTTAAGTATGATAAAGGTGAACATTTTAAAGAAATTATCTAAAGTATTGTTTCTTGATTTTAATTTTAAAACGTTAAATTTTATCATATACTATAATATAGTGCTCGCTAAAATTTGTTAGTATTTTATGTTAAGATAGATATGTGAAAATAATCTTTATAACAAATTAATTGAATGGATTTTTAATTAGTTTTTTAATTATAATGTTTTTCGAACAATTATTTCTTTTTATAGATATTATATATATATATATATAATAATTATGTGTATAATTATTCGTGAATGTGATTTTAATTTCTCATCATTGTATTAAGTGCCCGTTATGGTCTATTTCTATCTATTGTGCTTGGACTATCGTTATTGATTTTTTTACTATAATATTATATTGGATGATTGGTATAATAAAATTGACCTACACTTTTAGAATTATTATTATTTTTGTTATTAGTATTATGTCTGCTTTTATATTATATCGTACATTTAATGCATAGTATGCAACAGGCATTAATTACGTATTATTGTAGTAATTTTGAATATTATTGTTGGATTTTTATAAGACAATATTCAAAATGTCACAAGCATTTCAAATTCTTTAAAAACACAACAATTTTAATTGACTAAGAAAACTAATCCATAGTAATTTAAACTAATAACCCTGTCTAGGATATATAATATAATCTGTAAAATGTTAAGCAAGATTGCATATGTAGTGGTTTAAAACGGTGTTTTTTTAGTTTCTATAAACAGAGGAATGTACTATTATTGATTTTACAATGATGCGTGATACATAGAGGCGCCAAAAATTGATTTTGCCTATGACAAATGTTAAATATTTGTCATAGTTAAATAAGTGCGTGGGTGGGTAAAATGTGAAGGAAAATAGGGATATCAATTTTACTTTTATACATTTTACTATATTAAGTTATAAGTAAAACGTTAGGATTATTTTTGTTATTGGGTGGGTGGGGGGGGGTTGTATTGTTTCAAAATAATATTGTCCATAGGTATTTCAAAATATATCGGCGCCTTCGGTAATACGTGCATGTGTTGTCTCCTGGTTTGAATTAAATAATTATTGCTCCAATAAAGGAATTTTTTAGTTTCATTATTATAAAAAATGAACAAAAAAACAGCAGGAAAATAAGAATATTTATGCTACGCCATTTTGTTTCAGAATCGATTAAATTTTTTGTTGTAATTCAAAAAGAAATTATTTATTTAATTATTGCATTTAACAAAGTCGGAGGTATAAGTACAATTTATAACAAATAGAAGCGTAGACAGGAATTTTCATTTGGGGGAAGGGATATATATCCATTATTTCTAAGATAAGAGTATAGTGTCCCCGTATCCCGAAAAATGACCTGGTTTAAGTACAATAAAAATTATTTTTAAAAATGTATTTCATTTCAACAATATTAGTTTTATATAAACCATCAAAGAAAACTATTAAAATAATAATAAAAAAAAAAAGGTCGTGGAGGAGTCATTCCCAAATCCCTCCTCGCTTGTACGCCAATCATAAGATATAGTATTAGTATTTTAGTGAGATAGTGTATAAAAGAGGAAATTAAAAATATGCAAACTCAAAATATTAAACAGAATACATTAAATTATGTGAAAATAAAATAGTAAGGTGGCTGAATAACTAAAATAAATTATTAAGCTGGCAGAACATTTTATTTATAGGGTGATTTTGACCATACGAAGTGCGGTGTGATGAAACGTACAAAAGTGGTAGCGCCTTGTAGTACATGGAATGAGTTTGAAGTGAAAAGATAAAAAGCGTCAATTGCGCCGCTAAGAAAGGAATAAATAAAAGAAGTGTCTGGATCAACATGGTAAAACAAGGGCAGGAATACCTAAAATAGAGGGAACAGTGGAGTGGGATGGAAAAGGATTTGAAGAACAAAGACAGCTTATAATAGAAAACGGTTTTGGACCTGCTTTATACGTACCTATACGTAGATGATCATGAGCCAAATTCAGATGGTATAAATACCATTCACATCATAATTCAAAATGGATCAAAATGGGAGAAAAAAGAGAGGTGACATGAGATTTACGAGAATAGTTTCATATTGCATTTAAGAAGCCCAAGACTTTCATGGCTTTACTAATAGTAATGTTTAATGTTACAGTTAAAACCCGAAACCGTCGAAACTAGTTTCCATAAATCCCTTTAGTCACTTTTAGTTTTAATTAGTTAAAATTAAAATTTACTAAGACCATCATCGTCAAAACTAGTTTTAACTTATTTTTATTTAGTTGGAACTAATTGTGACTAGAATTATCTAGTGAAAATCCGTAATGTTTATATTAATAAGTTAAATTAGTTTTAACTAAGGAAAAGTAGAAATATAAGTACATATTAGAATAATTATTATAGGAATTTATTATATTATTTATTTTGACAGGAAAAACTATCGTGGCGAAATTAAGGTAAAGTAAAAGCTAAGATCCTTGATGTAAAATACACGATAGACTAAAGAGTCATTAAGAGTATATGAGTAGAGAAGAGTTGAGTGACTCCTACAAATTTAAATTAAGTATAAAACGTAGAACTCAGTTACAGAAAGAATTAAGCTCATTCTGCAGTATAGGACTTTCATTAGAGGAGTTGATTTTTTTTTATAGAATTTAAAATCATAGAAATTAGAAATTTTAATTACCTATACATAGGTAATAGATATTTATAGATGTGATAAAATTTACAAAATATATTATGGTAACCTTACAATTTACATACTTAAATATAGTGTGATAAAAATAACACAGCAGCTGCAAACACTACCATTCAAAAATCAAAATTAGGTAAATATTTATTTAATTTGATGAGTATAATTTTTAACTAGTGAAGTGTAGTACTTTATTATTTTAAAATGTAATCATATAGTTTAAAGCTTTTGATTATTGTATTCGTTGTTTTGGACTAAAAGGGTAAGGGTTGTATCAAAACTTTTCTTGGGGCGTCAAAACTATCAAATACGTCTCTGCGATTACAGTGACTTACTCAATGATGAGATACTCTCGGAACCAACTATACAGCAGAAACGAGTACTTACGTCTTTTTATATTACTTGCTAGCTTGTATTAAATTTAGTATTATTTTTCAGGGAGAAGTATCGACAATGAACTCTGACAACAACCGACAAGTCCTAAAAACTCCCGATCTCCCATACCCGAACAGCCCGACACCTCCGCCGTCGTACGAGGAAGCGACGCGAAACGACCAATACTATCAACCACAAACATGGCTACCTTCGACTAGCAGCGGGCATACTAACAGTGGCCAGTCAACGGCACCCGCTGTGTTCAGCGTTGAGTACCAGTACAACGATGCAATGTCTAATGTCCACCGTGGAAGATCGGCTGCGACCACGACCACAACCACACAAAATCAGACCCAAGACCATTGCATGCCGTCGAACCAATCTACGATCCAAAACATTCCCTGTGTGACCATAACGTTGGACAGTGATCAACATCAACCCGAAGTTTAATGAAATAGAAATAGCTGTGAGTCTAACACCGATTGTTTAGATTAGAGATAGATGGAAATCTGAAAATCTGGATTATAAGGACAACCGATTTAATTAAGATAATCCGAAAATATCATGGCATATAGATTGTCAGAGTGATTTAGAAAATGTTCATAGTTGGATTTTCTTACCTCTTATATTCTTAATTATTAAATTATTTAACTGAATTATAATGGTTATTTAGAATATTATTGTTATTATGATCACCTTGATAGGTACCATATTTAAAATTTGTAAAATCATTAAAGAAATATTTATGGTTCTACAAAAGTAGTTCGTAAATAATATTAATTCGATTATGTAAATTATTAATATACATTAATAATTAACATAATTAACATTAAATTATTAATATTAATATCATTAATTCAATGAAAATATAAAAACAATAAGTATTCGGATATTCAACAACTTATAAAAGTCACAACTATTACTATTATCATTATATTATATTGTTATTTAATTGTATATTAATTTTTATTTTTATTATCTTTGTTATACTGTGGTTTATACGCAATAATTTGTATTGTAAATACTTATTGTTGTTTAAACGGAATTTGGAAGTTTTGAAATTAATTGTTCTTAATTTCCTAATAATATGGGTGATTTATTTTTTGTTCAAATACAAAAGTAAATCAAATAAAATTAAAATATCTGAAATTGATTGGTTATGTAGTTTTGAACTTTTAACTATGCTCAATCATCAAATTAGAAATCTGCAATGGTTTGTCTAATGTAACCTATGCAATTATAATAAATTAATGTTTGTTCCCTTATTGAGTTATAGTACTGGTTATTCTGGCCTCTTTATACAAATTTATCAATCAATTGATTCTCGAGAATGCAAAAAATAATGTTGAATCGTTAAAAATTTTAAATATGTTCAACTATTGTAATAGTTATGTCTCTATATCAATATGATTGTGTATTTACAGTTAATAGGAACAATATAATAATGTAGACTACAAAGGTAAAATATAATAAAAACAATAAAAAATAAAAAAATAAAAATAAAAAATAACCTAATAATAATGATAATTAATAACTTAACAACCTTCCAATTTTGTACAATTATACAAGAAACCTTTGTTAAATTGTAATTTGGAGCAATACATTTTGAATCATTTTTTAAAATAATAAAAAATAATTCGTCTACTTATATATTATTTTTTTGATTTAAATATTTTTCTTTGAATTCAAATACACATTTTGTCTGAAAACCACAACATGGTTGTTATTTTAATGATTAACAGCATGTGTTATGTTCAGCATTTGTGTGTATTTGAACAATACCAAAATTCAGAAATATTAAAATATTAAAATCATCGCATTGCATTTATTTTATTCCTTTAAAAATTAAATATAATGTATACAAATTATTTTATATATTAAATGAAATATATCTATTAGCTCTCGAATCATTTATTTTTTTTGCAACTAATTTAAAAATATTTTTATTATTACATATTATATTAAATCATTAGATCATTACAAAATTATTATTTCTTATCAGAAATTTTATTTTATTTTATTTATCTAATTAGGTATCTTATTTATTATTAAATATTATTGTTTTTTTGACAAAATGTGGATATAACTGATATCATAAATATTTTCTCATATCATTATCAAGTTTAGATTTTTAAAAATTTTAGTCATATAAATAATTATGATTAATACTACAAAAAATGTTGATTTTGTATTTATTTATTCTAAATACACTAAATTTAAAAATATCGAAAACAGTATGTGTATTACGTATATATTTGTAGTTACGTGTATTATGATAATAATCGTAAAATAATATTATTGATATTAATTGGTTTGGACTTTTGGAAATAAAGTATTGAATAATAAAATTAGCATATCACCGTTGTAGATCATGCGTATATGTGTACCCAAACGTTTTTTGATTTACCAGGTAAAATTATGATATAAAATACCTTTTATTCAATGTGTCCAAACCCCGAGAGGTGCTCTCACACAGGCGTTTTAATATTTACGATGGAAATATTTGTTCTTAAATGATTGCTATTAGTAATTATAGTCGTTATTGGATTGTATAATATCTGTTTATTTATAAAGTTGTCAATAATTACATATTTTATAACTATTATAATTAGTAAGAATATACATTTTTGCAAATAAATTTATAAAAAAAAAATAAATCTCTGGCACGAGTAACTATCGCAATGTTTCATGTATCTATCGTGTACCTATCTAATTCTAATTTTACTCACTTACGCACCTCATGGGGTCTACAATCCACCACAGGTTAGATTTAGAATTAATCTAACCGCGGGTGGATTGCATACCTGATATTTACTACTCGCATATTGTCCGTGATCTAATGCGGTGGATTACCTATCTAGGTGGTTTAAATGCTTGTAAATCATTTAAAGTAATCTTGACTTAATATTTTGCTCAGGCAACGCTGGGCAGGATAGCTAATAATAAATTTTTTTTTTATTTTTAATAAGAAATATACAATCTGTACCCTTTGGCACAATAAGAATATGCGATATAATATATAATTTGTACATGAAAATGTGAAGAAGCCATCCAGTAAAAGCACTACCTATTTGTTAATTAATATATTTTTTTTTTTTATATAAATTATTATAATTATTCATTGAGTAAGTCTCGTCACCAATTTCTTTTCAATCGTCGTGAGGGATTACCTGGTATTGTGCGAGAAGTTAAACTAGATATGAGGGATTAGAATGATATGGAAGTCTGTTATGGAATCTTTTGTAATATGTTATTGCATAGTTGTAGGCCATAAGTCCACGTGGGCTTGATTAATGATTTATATATGAGAAGTTTGGTGTTTAGTTTAGTGTGTTTATTAGTTATTATTGTTTTAATTGAGCGTAGTCGTTCGTTTAGGGCGAGTTTTTTAGTTTTGATATGAAGTCCTCGGGTAAGGTGACGGTTAAAGGTTAGGCCTAAGTACTTAACCGAATAGAATGAAGGGATTGATATGTTGCTAAGGGAGACTTCTGGGCAGGGAGGGAGACGAAGAATGAACGTAGTGTGAGTGGATTTTGATTCGTTGACTTGAACTCGCCATTTTTCATACCAGACAGACATTAAGTCAAGGTGGTTTTGAAGATTTAAAGAAACAATGTGTGGGTCTTCATGTACTGATATAATTGCCTTATCATCCGCAAATTCAGCTACAGATGTTGTTGGTAAGGTAGGTTGGTCTGCTGCATATACATTATACAGTATTGGCGAAAAAATGCCACCTTGAGGGACTCCTCCACTAATTTTTTCAATATTTGAAAAAGAAGAGCCAAACTTGACTTGAAAATGACGATCTGTACGATAAGATTTAATTAGTAAGAAATATGTTGGGGAAAGAAAAGCTTTAAGTTTATATAGCAGCCCTTCATGCCAAATCCTATCAAAGGCTTGTGAGACATCAAGGAATACGCACGAGCAGTATTTTTTCTTTACAAGAGAAAATGAAATGGCATCTACTAGTCTATGTAGTTGATGAGTTGTGGAATGAGAGGCACGAAAGCCAAATTGAGTGTTCGAAAGTATGTTACATGAAAAAATGTATGGCAGAATTCTTTTGAGAATAAGCCTTTCAAAAATGTTTGCAAAAAAGGGCAAAAGACTTATAGGTCGATATGAAGAGAGAATATCAGGTGGTTTTTTAGATTTTGGAAATACAATTATGGTTGAAAATTTCCAAAGTTGTGGAAAATAAGCTAATTTTAGAGAGGCATTTATCAAAATCGTTAGTAGGACAATTGCTCTTTATGGGAGGCGTTTGGCTACTTTCGCAGTTATTAGATTATAACCAAGGGATTTCTTAAGACTATAATTTTGAATTGCATTTTTAATAACATTGGGAATAAAATATTTCGATGGAAGAGTAGGTGGAAGTGGGCCATCAAGAAATCTGTTGACTAAAGCTATGTGTTGGGGAATTTGTATATCAGAATGTGGCGTGATAATTTTTACTAGATGATTTTTTAACAGTTTTATTGCTTTGTCAGCGTCTGAAGATGCTAATCCACCAGATGGGTTTATTAGCGGAGTATTCGGAGCTTGATGTTGAAGGAACTTTTTTGAGGCTAACCAAATGCTACCGTTTTTTGATGACAAATTTGCAAGGTAGTTGACTTGAGTTTAATTTTTGTGACTAGAAAGATTTTTTTTAAAGGATTTTCCAGATTGTTAAAGTTACGCTTGAAGGATGGGAGGCGATATTGTTGATAAAGGGCCCTTGCTTTGCGTTTGTTTGCTATTAATATACGAATATGTTCGGGAATTGAAGGGGAGTTATTTACGTGTTGCCTGTGTGTTGTGCTAGTGTCCCATGTTCCAGTCTGAATAATATTCTTAAAATTATTAACGGCATCATCGATTTTTTGGGTGATTTTAAAACTAATTTTAAGGTCAATGTTTTGATTAACTAAGTCATGGAATTTTTGCTTATCAGTGGACGAGTGGAAAAGCTTTCGTGGAGAAGAACAAATTGGAGGAGCAGCAATAACAGTTAAAAGAACAGCTGAATGGTCCGAGCAAGGTTCAAGTAGATTACTAGTCGTGAAGTAAATATTGCTCGGTGTGTTGGAAACGAAAATGTCAAGTATATAGGGATTTTTGCGAAGTGAGGTTGGTCAACAGGTTGGTCTAGGGGGAGCAAGAACCTTGAAGCCTTTCTGAGTTATAAAATTGTGAAGTATGTTACCTCTAGGATTATTTGTGTGGCAGCCCCAGCTGTGATGCTTGGCGTCGTAGTCACCGTCTATAATAAAGTTATGGCTAATTGTGCTAAAGTAATCAACATAACTTTGAAAATTCATATTATGTCGTGGTGGAGAATATATTACAGATATTGTGGTCCGTACATTATTGAGGTGCATTAATATGGCACAAGACTGTAAATTTGGTTGACAGAAGTTAGGAATAGTATAGTATACCAGGGAGGCGTTGATATAAATTGCAGCAACTCCATGCGCAATTATTATCTGGGTGGTTTTATTTTAGGAGATTATACCCAGCTATGGGAATATGGGAATATTCAGTGAAGTGCGTTTCTGATATTAGAGCAATATCGATACGTTTTTCCTGTAGTACTACCTGTAATTCATTTTGATGATTTTTGAGGCCGTTACCATTAAATTGGAGAATCAAAAGTGAGTTACTTGTTGGAGATGACATTATTTTTAATTAAGAAGTTTAGTGACTACTTTGGTTAGGACCAAGTTTTCAGTTATGTCCCACAATAGATAATTACTCAACAGCTAATAAATATTATGCTGATTAGATATCAAATAATTTTAACACTTAATATAAATACAAATAGTTTTTTTTTTATACAAAATTTAGAAGCTGAAAATAAAACAATTCCTACTTATTATTAACACGGTAATGATCCGTATTGTCACAGACGCAACGATGAGATAGAACTGGCCATCAGTGCCTATTATTACACGACCCAGGGTAATATCATAAATACAATTTAAAGTTTATGCCATAAAGATGTTAGTCGATAAAACTTATTACCTATACATTTAACAGAATACTTAATGACTATTGCTTTCAACTCTAGAATAATATTGTTGTCACACGATCGCTCAGTCCGGAAAATACTACAGCTCCATCCCCAATGTAATTATAATTATTATTATTACTTCATGTTCTCCATTTAAAATACTACAATCATTAATTTCAGTAGTATTTAATGGAGATTTTTTTATTTAAAATATCGTGATTATTATTTTCTTTTACATGGAAACACATTGTACACGTTTTTAATGATAAGATATAAGCTGTCTAATATTTATTCCATACAGTAAAATGAATTATAAATATATTAAATCATAATTCTTTAATATATAGGAACAGGTACAGCAATTGTTTTAATATAATAAAGATACAATACATAATGCAAGATAATTATTAATCAGATTTATTTTTCATAATTATATTATAGAACATTAATATTGTTGTGTTGAATTAACTTCACTTTAACATGCATTGATTTGATTTTTTTGTAATTAATTTGAAATTGTTGTTATCTGTAATTATATAGTAATAAAATATTTATAT
>JACXSJ010001903.1:0-65185 GCA_014851325.1 Pentalonia nigronervosa | reverse complement strand
AGAATTGAAAAACTGGTTAAAGAAATGCAGCCACAAAAATCACACTAAGTAAATTATTAGTAAAGTTTAATAATTATATATAATAGTACAGTAAAATAATAAAAATTAACATTTTTCGATAAATTTTGTGTATTCTTGTTAATGAGCAAAAAAAAAAAAGGTCTTAGTTTGCGTAAAATTGAGGTGGTCCGCGACCTATAAAATATTGTCGAAGTGGTCCATGGTGGTAAAAAGGTTGGGAAACACTGATTTAGATATATAAAAATTCTCAATAAAAATCTGGGTTGAATAATTTAAAATGAAAAATGAAGGTTCTTATTTGAAAAACAGAAATTTGTATTGTTACAAGATCATTCTTAAGTGATACGAAAAACCTCAAGATATGAAATAATATATTCTTCAAGTGTATTTAAAAATTTCAAAAATTATAATTTTAATATACGTATAATTTAAAAATAAACATTAGATGGGGATGCTTAAAAAATCACTTCATATATTAACATATTAAATAATATGGATGGATTTATAATTCCATACTGAGCGATGAGTATCTTATAATAATGAAATATACAGAATATATTATATCACGTACATTTCTTTTTTAATTAGTAGTATATAGTAAATTATGCTAGTTGATGTATGGTCACAATACAATAAGCCTTTATTCTTTGCGGTTTAAATAATTGTGTTAAATAGAAAAGTGATTAGCAGTATATTATATAGACACTACATTAAAATAATATGAGTATATGATGGCGAAATAAATGTCGAAGCATCTAAATGGATTCGTAATGATATTACATTTTTATTATGTTTAAGAATATTTAATTACAATTCCTAGACATTTTGGAAAAGGATAATTTGATAAGTTGTATATTATTTCAATTTATGCTTAATATACATTTAAAAACAATTATCGAAGTTCATTAACTTAAATTTTAATTTTCTTAATTCAAACCGAATGTTTTATCACAATTTAGTACATTAATCAGTCTTGTACTCTAGTCGAGTAATTTTCTGGGTACCTAGTTAATTAGTCATAAATTGATTATATTGGCTGGGTACTAAAATAAAGGGTCGGATACATTGCCAACGGGTCATTATAAAGTACCCCGAACATTTAGCCATAACACATCTGAGACCACGAATGGCTTATAATACTTATAACTTATAATAGTTACACTTTCCAATATGGCTTACACAATTAATATGATGTACATTTTTCTAAAATATTAAAATATAATAATGCTGTTTAGTTCTATGTATTTACAAATAATTGAACAATTTTCGATAGATAATTAAAATTATTTGTAAATTATCTAATTAGTTTCTTCGATTGTGGTTTAACATTTATAACGAGTCAATATTGAATATTTTCAGACAAGTGCTTAATTTCTATAAATTTGGAACTCGTATCAAATTGTCAGTTTTTATAGTTATTTTGCTAAGGTTTTGCTCGTCTAATATTGTGTTTAACTTATATGTAACATCAACCTTGCGTCAATTGCAATAAAAAACTGATACATCTTTAAGAAGGTTAATTATGGTTTTAGCATAATTTTCTGTCACTTCTCATAGTTTTATTTTATTTAATTCATTCACTACTGTTACTATACCTTCATGTTTTTGGTCAATTGATTAAATTGAGATATAATGTTTTGTCTTAAACGAAAGATAAAAGATAAAATAGTTATAGACATAAGTGTACAAATAAACCACATGAAATCATATGGACCTATATTATGAAATTTAATTAGACTGTTAAGAATGGGATGAACAAGAATTTCATAAATTTAAACTTTAACTTAATCAGTCAATTTTTAAGGTCCACTTTAAAATTAAATGTTAAATTATGACATTTTTGTTTTGTTGTTGGGTAAAAAACTAAAAAAAATGAAATTTTTCAAGAAAAAATAAAGTTCTATATGCGATTATAAAAACCAAAATCAAATTCAAGGTCATACTTTCAAAATTGTCCATGCGTTACCTTTATGGTTAATCATATTTTACTGTTTAAATATTACAAACATATAGTTTTAACTTGAATAAAATTATTACTACCGCACAGTTAAATAGATAACATGCAACATTATCAACGATTCAAAGATCTACAAAATAGTTAATTTGGAGTTTCTTGAGTACAAAATTAACTGTAATTGCTACCATTTCACTTTCTGTGTGTATATACACTATTTCAGAACGTTTTAGATTTCTTGTATATACTTACATATAGGTTGTTAAGAAACTACGCTAAACCTTAATTGCATTAATAGTGCGTATGGTAGGAAAGAGGTACTTATTATTAGACTATGTTTGTCGTTTAGCGTCGACAATTGCAATTAGAGTTGTAAATTCAAGGTATAAATACGAGAAGATCTAGGATAGGCTGCTGTGTTGGGCAACTCTCAGGCAGGCGTTTCAGAACTATTAAATAATATCGCGAACATAAATTGAATTGCTAAAATTAACTGAATACCGAGGATGTAATTTATGTTCGTGAAAACCACTGGTTATAGAACTTGGAATGTAACCTTCTTTAAGGAAAACTATTTTGAAGTTGTAACTTACCCAAATGTTGTGGACCAAGTGAGGGGGCCGAGTTATGACATTCTTTTTCCACGTGTAACTTTACTAATTGTTTAGTATAAGTGTTTCCTCGATTACAAACTTTAATTTGAAAATATAGTAATAAATTTCAAACAAATTTCTGTAACCGAATTTGTTTTAAACTAAGTTACCTAATCTAAATTATATTTATTATATTTACCGTTTGAATACCATAATAGAAGATTTATTAAATAGGTTGGTATTCGAAAAATATATCAAAGCCCGCAGAGAACATTTTCATTACTATAAATCTCATTTATTATTTATTATTTTACAAGTCATATTTTATCATCGTAATATATCCATTTTATTTCAATCTATTAATATAATAACATATATTTTATACATAATGATGCATATATCTATATATTAAACATCATCATAACTTTGTTGGCGCCTATAACCTATGAATAAGTATATATTTATATTTTTCTGCATTTTGTTTGAAAGGCTTTTAAGAGAAATTACCAATTTGTCTTTCGATATTGATTTGGCTTATCAAAAAAAAATTAGTTAAATTATATTGTGAGTATAATAAAGGATATTTTTTGATACTGACGATCAGTTTTATCTTTTAATAATACTTTTATGTGAGTCTAAAAAAAAAAAAAACAAATTAAAATACAGGTGCAATTATTGTTGATTAATAATATTATGATCTTAAAACTTATTAAAATTGTTATTTACATTCAATATTTTTTTCTAAACTATAATAAATTAAATACTTGAATTTAAACTAAGTGGCAATCGCATATTATTTTTAATTTTCTTATTGACATCGGATGATATTTTTCTATAGCCTACACGTCTTGCACTTTTTTCTATGTCGTTGATTGCAACTTACAACACTGATTATTTTATTATTTTTAAAATAAAACACTATTCAAAAATAAAATTATCTATATTTGCATATTTTTTGGATATTGAGTATAATAATATTAAATTTCACGTAGTAAAAAATAAAATATGGTACCTACTTACTCAGACTGTTAAAGTTATTCTGATAATACCCGTGTTAACTGTATGGTGTTAAATATAATAGATGAATTTCAATATTATTATTTTATATAATTTTTTATTGTCAGATATTTTGTTTTATCACTTCATGAAGGTACTAGAAAGGACGATATAGCATATTTTTAAGAGTTCATAAAATAATTTAATTATAACGATTGAATTATGTAGGTACTCACATCAATCATACTGAACAACTATGAAGATAAACAATGGATGACTTTATCCAAAAATACTAATATAATTTCTAGACTGTAGGCTGTAGTTAAAATATGATAATAGAAAATATAATTATTATTTATACAAATATACAGTAATAACAATGGAAATGTAAATTTTAAATTAGAAGAGTTATGAACAATGTTATTAACAAAATGCAAATTATGTACGTTGTGTGTTGGTGAATGTAATTAATACGTAGCTATACAAAACCATTTATTACAAGTTGAGGTTTTTTATTTGATATTATTGTATTAGTAACGCTAAACAATTAAAAAGTCGGTTTATTGATTAATTCGGTTTATAGGTACAGTTATAAAACAGTTTCACTGAATTTGTAATATAAGATTTTTTTTCTTTATATATAATAATATGCTCATAACTTTATAGTTATATTACGCAGGCAATTAAAATATGTCGAAAATACTTCTACATTACTTTTGCACTAGAATTATTTTATATTTTGTAAATTAATCGAACAATAAGGTTTAATTTGATTTACGGATTTTTTCTGGAGTTTTATTTTGCTTGGCTGCATTTCTGATTGAAATTATTTACATAAATATTAATAAATGTCCTTTGTATTAAAATTGGTTTCTTTTTAATTCTTGGAAAATACTCAAGAATAAAGCATGATGTTTCTTGTTGCACGTAACTATTTTCTATGGGCTTCTGTGAATGTCAAGCTCGTTAACCTTTTTAACGACCATAAAAAATACACGGCCATTATTCAAGTAGTGAAAATGCCATTATTATTTAGTATTTTAGTATATAAACTAGTAGGTTAGTATATAAATATTACATCTAGAATATTAAACGTTTGTTTAAAAATTGCACGTATTTGATACTTTATACAGTTGATCGAAGGATACTTAAACTATATTCGTTTTATTCATAGGTACCTTTTGAAATCGCTTTTCTCGTATGACATGTATTCGATTAATGTTTACTGAAAATTAACCACGAATGTTTATTGAAAACACAATTATATTTGGGGTATACAAAATATATTTACATTAATTATTGCAAAACTTACAAATGACTAAGTAGGTAAATGTAACGTTTTTAACACGCGTAATACAATTAATGTACACTTTTTTAATTATAACTTAGGCAATCTGGACAACAGGTCGTATTGTCTGCAATACAATGTACACACAATTAAAATTAGTTGTGTGTGTGTGTGTGTGTGTGTGTGTGCGTGAATTTGTGGGTGCCTTGTATATGTTTATAATTCATAAACTATATTTTGTAATTAGTTCACAAAAAATTGAAAATACTTTTTAAGTTCTTTATTTCCATATTATAAATATTAAAATATTTTCAATTGTCATGCCATAAAAATACACTCAATACGTCATCTAAAGGCATATAATGATAAAACAAATTTGAAACTATAGAATATGATCAGTAAAAAAATTCCATGCGTGCATTAAACTGATAACTATTTAATTTAGTTAATGTTAAATTATACCGTTTTTTACACAAGACATTTGATCGACGATGTTCATAAAGATTCAATTACTTATATAACGAGCTGAATTGGCAACGAAAATTTGTATTTTAATTATGATTGATATTATAGTAATATAGTATATATAATACTTGTTTCCTACGTCTAAAAAATATTAATTTTACAACGATTTATAATAATATTGATATGGTGATATTATTATGAATATTATCAAAAGATATGTTTCAAATCAGTGTTTCAGTTCAATCGGCTTTATTGAGGACAGGAAAAATGGTCATTATAACAAATTAATAATATATATTAACATCGTTTGAAATAAAAACACAATCATTAAACTCAATATAAAACTAGACAAGATAATGACGGTATGATTATTTATTTAGCAATAAATAGATGTCGTAGAGTAGATAAAAGTCGAATAGTAGCACTGTGCACGCCATGCGATTTTCTAAATAACGCTATTTGATACCAATCGCATTTCGTCCTGTTAGGTCTCTCGAAAGTGAAGTTGTCAGTGATGATGGAGAGGTTTCCTGGACAGAATTTTGAATGTCAACAGTTTGACAAAAAGGTTGTCATAGTTTTGTGGACCATATTTGCTCTAATTTGCCGTTTATTTCATAAGAGGTCGTGAATTCATACGCACACGCACTAAAAAATTTTCGTTTTACGATCGCATATCGAGTTCACTTACAATTTGGTTTTGAGTGTATCATAGTGTGCGCACACACGTATGTGTGTGTGTGTGTATGTGTGAAGGGTTTTTAGAACTAGTAAACTAAACGAAGTGTGCTGAAATTGATCTAGCTGTTTCGTTTGAATATAACTATTTTACGTTTGTACGAGGACATTAATGTATATAAATAGTGCCATAATTATTTAAAAAAAAAAACAATTTATAATATTTTGATACAGGAGTGTCAACAATGCACACAGTCCACGCTATTAACCGGTAAAAATGTTTTCACATCCATAATAACTAAGATAAAATTAATTTTAATAACAATAATCGAGAATATTCATGATATTTTTGTGGTAATATCGTTGAAAACTGATTTTTTTTAGTTATCTTTCTGTTCTTGTTCAGATTTTATTTACATAATAATATAAAATATTATTATCCAATTGATTTTTTTATCATTTTTAAGATTTAATTGTCGGGAAATTAATTATAATATATATAAGTGAGTTTAAATTTGATTTATTATTTTTAACTATATAATTAATAACACTTACCTTGAATAAAAGAAATTCTATTTAGATTTTGTAGTAGATTTGGGATTTAATTATAATTGATGAAGAAATCGAATAATAATAAATCTGAAATACTTGTTGTCAAATATAAGACTAATTACCTAGGTACTTTAAACAAATTTGGATTACATCTCAAGAGAATGATGCATCTAAATTAAATATCGTTATGTCCCTTCGGACATATCTATCTTGATACTTTGATCCTTGTGTTATCATGTAAAACTTTTATTTTAATTACTATTTTTATCCCTACTGATATATACATTATACATATTTTAGATTAAAATGTCTGTTCGCTTTTTATTACAGTTTGTGCTTCGGTTAAATTTAAATTGTATAAATAACATTAAATTCAGAATTAAAATTCTAAATAATTTATTATTTTAGTACTTGCAAAATAATATTAAATTATATTTGAATAGGTACAATATAGTCTGTATTCATGATTAGCAAGTCTTGAATGAAACTTGAGTGGTAATAATATATGAATGATATAATTTGAAATTATGATCACCATAAATTCAAAAAAGTCACGTATTCATGTGAAAGAAAATATTTTTATTTTATTTTTTAATGTTTTCAATAGATATGAATGAAATTAAATAATTTATTCATATACCAGAGAGTACTAAAGATTGTTAACCATATACAATATAAATATAGCAACAATTAGATATAATTATGAATGAACAAATAATTTCAATATTTTAAAGTGATAGACTAATATTTTTAATATAATATTTGACACATCGGGTGAAAATACGACAATAAACTAATACATTGCTGTGTTACATTATACAAAACTATCAAAGGAAAAATAAAGCAAAGAAAATAATTTAACTCAAACAAATAAGACTATATGAATTAATTTTAGTAAAGTGACATTTATTCACGTAAAATGAATTTTATGGCGTATTTAATAGCATACGATTTTTTCAAATCCTTTGTATAGTACTGAAGTGCAAACAACTTTATACTCATTACTGCTTTAATTGAGACTGTATATGCCTATGAAGATTTAAATTTTGTAAGTTGAAATTAACATAGTTGTTATATAAGGTAGTTAAAAAAAAGTCTTTTTACTTAATGTCGTTGAATGAAATACTCATATTTTCACTTGAAATATAATTAATAATATACGAGTAAATGTGTGTTACCGGTTAAAATTGGTTAAAGACTGGAGTTAGTGATTCTTTATGAAAATTAATTTAGAAACCGAATATTATAGTAATTTAATGGATGGTGCATTATGATTTTACTAATTTTTTCACTTTTTACACTTAAATCGTTTTCAATACAACTTTCTCGACACGATGCATATTAATTTTTTTTTTTTTTTTTTGGGGGGGGGGAGGTACTTTAGACTCTTGAATAATTTTTTCTTCTATTTACACATTTGTTATCAACAAGTTCAGCTGGTGAAAATAATAGTTGAACTGCTATGATCAAATATTTTCCACTCATTTTACTGAAGAAAATGTCTTTGTCGAAGACAGGATGACTACGATAAATGAATTGAGATATTTGTTCACATTAGTAACAAAAAAGTTAGAGACCTCAATAGCACCTTTTTCAATTTATTCACCAAGCGTTTCCTTTCGAAATGAAGTAAAAAAAGCCTCAGGATTTCCCTCTGTTTTGCATCACGTTACAGTTACTTGAAATCCGTACGTAGGAAGGATGAAATAAATCTCAATTTGCTACCTAACAAAAAAGAAAGAGGGCGGAAAAGGTCTCACATCGAGACTCTTTTGTGTGGCCTATTTGATTACACATTCTCTCGCGTACTTTACATGATATTCTTAAAAATATTTTTTCGGTTTTAAAAAATTCCACCTCAAGATATTATAATGACAAAATACATAGTATTTGGCATTATTATTTCGATCAGGTTCTTATTTAAATAAAAATGTGTCTAACAATGTATTGCAAATATATTATATAAACCATTTATTTGTTACTTTAGATTATATGTTATGTATACATTCGTTATTAAAATGTGCTTTCAACGTTTTAAAATGCATACCTTATTATATTACCACAATACCGCCATTAATGATATTTTTATTAATTCAACTTATTAGTTTTAGTATAATATTAAATAAAATTGTTCTCAAATTACCTAAATAAATATAAACAAACTACTTGTGTAGTTGTGTATTATAAAAACAGTTGCCTTTGTGTTTGCTAGACTCTTAGAAGTACTTATTAAATATCTATACAATAACATTAAAATTAATTTAATATATCTATGGTATTTTTTCATACTTATTGTTATTACAAGAGTATAACGTTAGACATTTTTAAATAAAGTTTTATTGAAACACAAATAAAATTACCAAGTAAACTAAAACTAAATAAAATAATGAATATTTTAAAGCTTGAAAATTTGTATTTATTTTTGATTTTCAAAAATGGAGTTATGTAATTATAAATTTATAATATTATTAATTCAATTATATTTGCGTTATTTATGTACCCGCATACATGAATATCTTTATCAAAACAACTTCATTTTGTTATCATTCATATATATATATATATATATAATATTATATGTAACATAAAATATACAATAAACATATTATTTTATACGAGCAATGTTTACTTCAAGTTACACAAATAAAGAAGTCACTCGTCAGCTTAACTTTCAAAAAAATGGTGAAGGGGCGATTATGTTATTATGCACTTTACAGTAACATTACACAGAATCTGCGTCTTTTAAGATAACTTGAGAAATTTCCGGGCATAGTTCTAGTTTTTCGGAAAGATTATGAAGAGTATAGAAATCGGATAGGGAATTTGATAACTGCAAAGCAACTTCGGTTGATGGGATATGCAGAGTATTGTTTTGTGGTGTTCATCCTGATACTGTATTGGAATCTATTAAGAACGAATAGAAGCTTTTTTCGATTGTGCATATTAATGATGATTAATTTTCATGATGAAACACGAAAAAAATAATTTGTAATTTAATTTATTGTTCACGTATTTATAATTTCAAATTCTAATTAGTTTGGTATCTTTTTTAAAATATGTAAATTGTGTTTATAATACATAAGTAACGTTAATCTTATACGCATACTTTTTTTAAATAAATAATTGAATGTAACAGAATTATTTTCACTTAAATTAAACCCAGTGGATTTTTTAATCGTACTTGGTAAAATATTTAAGTTATTTTTAGTATAAAGAAAGTTAACTTCAGACAATTATTATAGTGTTAGTGCTTCGTTCAACCTGATATCAAGTTTGGTAAATTTTACTCTCCTCTAATTAAAGCTCAGACTAAATTAATTTATAGCGTAGTTAGTGCATTATTCAATACAGATTATTAGGGATTTGTCAATTACAAATGCTGTTATTTTTTCTTCACTGCACAAATTTTATTTATTCCAATCAGGTCATAAAATATCGACTAAAATAAGCTGTTGTGTCTGTGTGGTTTCTTGTTAATAGTAATCAATAACAATGAAAAACCGTTTCAACGGAAAAGGGCAATGTTCCGACGTCTTGTTTCTCATTTAAATTTAATAATTATTCATTTAATATATTATACATATTTCTTATAATTTTTCCGAACAGTACATTTGAATTGGTTGACTGAGTTTGGGAAAGTTAATAAAAAGTAAGTAATATAAAAAAATTTAATTACATTTTTTACATTTTATATTTTTTAATACATTTATATAGTTCATAATATATTAAATACAATTTTAGTCACTAACTCATATTATGTTAATTATTTTAACAGCATTTATTGAATACCTATAAAAAATAGTTAATAATAGTAAAAAAATTAATGGACAAACTGCAACAAATATCTTAACTGCAATTCTTCAATTCCCCATAAAGATTTCTGACAGAGGGACTAAGTGAACAATATCGTGGAAATAGACAGTAGTAAAGAACTTTAAAAATTAAATTTTATGAATCTATTGTTTTACACTATTTCCATAGTTAAATAAATAATCAATAATGCACTTGAATTATTAGAAACGCTGTTTATATATATGAACAATAGCTGAACTATAATTAATTTCCTTGACAACCGTGACGTGTTACCATTATCCACAGTATTACTCCAAACAGTGAGAGAGAGGTGCTGATATATTTCTTTTATATAACTATCAATACTTTGTGTTTATGGTTCATATTATAATAACAAATGCAAAACAAATATTTAAGCTTCTCAGTGTACGCAGACTTATTGGTTTGTTTTTTCGATTTGTTTGTACAGTACAAGTCATTTTCGCATGTATATTTTTAAACTTATAACTTGAAATAACCTTTTAACATAATATTAAAAAAAAAAAAAACAAAATGTGAATTTACACTGATCTCATTACGATTTGTATAAATCCATAAATATAACTATAGATAATCTACTCAAAATGGATTTTGGAACAAAATGATTTTGACTTAAAAATGACGCATTGATAATACATATGGTACCAATAGAAAGAACCAATCGCGAATAATTTTGTCGATAGTCGTAAACATATTACAGAAATGTGTTGTACTGTCGTTTGCCATAAAAATAAATAAGAAATTCGTTTTAATGGGACCATTTTTCATAAAATACTTGCTTTTACTAGGTGCTTCTCTTCACATGATAGAAAACCATTGAATATTAGGAAAATCTGTGTTCGACAATTAACACATGATCTTTATTTGTCCAAAGAACTTGCATCTAAATTTCACATTTCCGATGGGCACTAGTACTTATATATATATATATATATATATAAATGATCGAATGACTGGCGAAAGCGTACAACTTTTTGATTAATATTGTATATAGTAGACGAAAAATTTGACGAAATATTTGTGACCTAGTTTTTCTTAGATTAGTATCAGAATATAAACGCCAACACGTCAGTCATTTGCGTAGGCATTAATTATGACGGTAAAATGGGTAAGTTGGTACCTAATAATATTATCCTGAGACTCGTGTTAACTTTAATAAAATATGATTTAAAATATTATGTACAGGTGCTTTAGGAATGAGTGGATAAAAAAGTTTAACTCAACTGATTTAATAACAATGATGTGTAAAGTCAATAGGTACTGGTTAAAAACGAGATATAAACATCGTTTCAATTAAAACATCGAATAATTTATATTCGGTAAATACAAACAAAACAAAAAAAAATAATGTTTTGATGAATATTTTAAATTTTTATAGATTTTATACTGTAAACTTTAATTTAGTAATTACATTAATTGCATTGTATTATAGGATGATATTAAGAGTTTATATTAGGTATCAGATGGACGGTGAATAATTGTATAATAAGGAATATTTTTTTTTAGGAAAATATCGGTCGTTCAACTTTCATTTTATCGCATTTTATATATTATTAAGACAAACTTTAATTACGATTACTATTTTACCAATGCAATTATATAATATAATATATACAATTTGACTGTGGCTGTAAAAGTTATTTTTGAAATGGAAAAAAATGCTTTCGCATGTGTTCGCTCATTCTATTTGCCACGTCGATGTGAATTTTGGAATGAAATACGGCAACGAGTAATGAAGCGAAGTAAGTCAGTGCACGAGATATATCTTAATGCACTGCGCGTTGACATTTTCAAATTACCACCCCTTCACTCTATTTTGCGCTCGTTTCAGAGTCCTTTGGCAGGTAGCCTAAACAATTTCGGATAAAACATTTTATCCCTTGGCGTGAGTCCATGGTTTTTGGTGTGAGGCGAAAGGAAGAAAGCAAAGAAATGCATAGATAGGATAAAGAAGAATAAAAATAAAAAAACAGGACCCAGTGCGAGAGAAAGTGAGAAACACGGAACAAGAGAAAGGAAAAAAGCACGGAAAAAAATCTGTTTACCCCGAGTGAAATTTTATGTGGCACTAAAGTAAAGTTAATAAGAAAATAATATCGATGCCATTTCCATGCCTCTTAGTTAGCTGATCGACGGGGCTGAATGATAAGATAAAAACCTATATTGCGGCTATATTTTTTTTTATTATAAACTTTTTTTTGAGAAAGTAAACCAAATTTCAATATTATATTTATTTCAATAAAATAAGATATAATAATGTAAATCACGATTAAATTAAATTTATTATAAAGACGATACTTTAATGTTATGGAACTAAAACCATAGACTAAGTGAACAGAAATGTTTTTATATCTGCTAAAAATTCCAAGTTTATTACTTACTTTTTACAATATTGCCCATTTAAATATTTTTTTTTGTTTAATTTATTGTGTTTGAATCAAAACTTTGCAGTAGGTAGTGTGAAAAAAAATAAAATACAAATATAAATAATAGGTAAAAATATATACACCTTTGTATTATAATTTTAATTTATAACCTGCAGATCGCCTAAGTTATCAAAAATAAACTTAAGAGTCCTACTCGTAGCTCATAAGTTATGACTTTTAATTTATTATTAAAAACAAGTTTTTAAATTTCTTATTTGTTACATAAATCACAATAAATGTTATTTAATTTAATTTTCAATTCATAAATAGTTTGAAATACAATATTGATTAAAATTTTATCAAAACATTAATAAAAGGGAATTGGATTAATCCGGTTTACCTTTTTTTTAAAAGCTGGAAGTTTTCATATCCTCAAGAGAGTTGTCGAGAAAATGGGAGCAAACTTAAAAAAAGGGTCATTCCTGTACAGTAATGTACATTAAGCTACGTATAAATAATGTATGTATAAAAAAAAATGATTAATTTATTCATCTTTCATCATAGGCTAATAGTTGTTTGACAATATCTCGACATACAAAAAAGTATCAAACATAAAATCCTTGAATTTTCCAACGAAATAAAGATAATTTTTTCTTCGACATTACAAAATCATTTGCAGTGACAATATTTGTTTTTTCTTGTTATTGAATTAAATAAGTTCATGTATTGAGCTCTTATGTGCATTTGTAAAAATGCAATATCTAAAAATAGATATATAGAATTTAAATGTTAGTCTCATAAAATTATCCATTTAACATTATTGTAAAATGAAAAACATAAATTAACATAGTTTAATCCAAAAGTGTTTTGTGGTGTTTAATGTGATTTCTGTATAACTTTTATAGCAGTGAAAATAATTTACTAATTTAAATAAGTAAATAGCACTATTATAGTAATAATATTTCTAGTTAATAGTCTATTTATAACAACACAATTATTTGCAATTTGCCATTATTTATCAAATAGGTACCTATTATACATTATTTATATTAAAATATATTGTAATTATAACTTAAAATTATGAACAAATAAATACCTAAAAGAAAATAAAAATTAACACAATCATAATTATTATATGTGGCATTTGTTAAAATAATATTTATTCACTATTTTTACATCAATAACAACAAAAAAATATTTGCAATATTTATTTTATGGGATGTTTCATATTATATATATATTATTATGTTTCATATTTTTCATATTATGAATGTATTCATATAAACACTTGTTTACAATGCTGGATTTAAATTACTAAAATACACGAATTTTTTAAAAAAAAATCTATTTGTTTTTCATCTAAAATCCGTGAACTCCTAATAAATGAGATTTTAAATTATGTTACAACTCTATGCAGGCATTGCAGCTAAATTGTTAATACTATTGAATATTTATTTAAAATTAAATAAACACTGTGTTTACAAATGCTTTCCTGAAAACGATTAAAACGATTTAGTGATTGTTTTTGTTTTTTTTTCTATTATAAATAATGTGTGCGAATTATACCTTTCTACCTATTGATAACGACGGAGTGATTTTAATTTAAATATCCTTATAAGCAAATACCGTTTAGATATAAATTTATTATAACAGCCTATAGTTGGTATAATTATTTCCTGTCTCGACATAAAAAAAAAATAATTCTAAACGCGATTTGCTTTTTGCGAATTTTGACATTTTTTGAGATATTTGTTTATAAAACGATTTTATTCGAACAGTCAATCCAATAGTCAAGGCAGATGTTGAGATAGAGAAAAACGAGTAAGAAAGGATTTCAATAACGTCACGGTGCTACAACGTTCATTCACTGGGAACCGCCTTTCTCGATTTAGATGACTGTTCCCACGTCGAGCTGCAAATACTTTTATTATTTTTTTTTTTTAAATTATATTCATTCCTGAATTGTGTCATCTAAATATATTCATAATATTATGATAGTACTTACACTTTGTGTTTAACTCTGAAACGCCAATACACGTCCAATCTCTTTTTGTTTTATTTTGATAATAATATTTCTCAGCAACAACGCACAATGTGTCATTACTCAAAGTCAAAACGATATGTGTGTAATAATCGGTCTTCCGAGAGCAAAACGTGTTTTTCCGGAAGAACAAAACGATTGATAACCGTAATAATAATAGTTAATATATTTTCTTGTCGGATTTTCTCAGCTATAATATTAAATTGTAAACTTAAGCTATAACAGTTTACACATAAGAATAACGAGCACATCGAAAAAAACCACATCATTGTTAGATAAACTTTATATAAATAATAATATGTCTATTTTATCAGAAAAAATAAAACGGGGTATTTTTGCGGTACCGTAAAAAAAAAAAAATATTACATAATAATATGAACTGCTTCACATATTTAAAAAAATATATTATGTTCAATAAGAGGCTTACCACTTTTTGATTTTAAAATTTTCTACGTTTTTCTATTCGATAAACGTATATATAATATTATACACTATAGATTTAACTTAATGCTAAATTTTATTGTCACAAGTTTTTAAATAATAAATATTAATCGAAAATTCTATTTTTTTTTATTTTTTATTGTCACTTAAATGGGTATTTATCATACTTGGATAAACTATATATAATTATATTAACAAACCACGCATCGATATTGATCGTTCTCGTTCTAATTTGGCGAATATAAAATAGTGAGTGACATATTTGGTTCAGATTCTTTAGAAACTATTGAAGATAAATTATAAATAATTATTATTAAAAGAAAGTTATATGACTATTACAAAAGTTTGATGAAGTTTTATTTAAAGTATTGAAATTGAACTTGGATAACACTATAATATAGTCAAATCAGTTTTCAAATGTTTCATTATTTTTTGAGAAAATCGCATAAAGAAAAATATTTAAAACTTATATCTATCTATCATTGCTTTCGGATTTGAAATGCATTGGCCTTTGTTATTTTTCCAATTTCGGTAACTCACTCACTCGTCGGCCTATACAAATTCACAATCAAATGAAATGAACTCTTTAATAATTATTGTCTCGTCAAATACAATTTCATTAAACCCGTTCTCAAAGTAAAATAATATGTTAATGTTATAAATTTCAACGCATATTGCAGCAGTTGCTGTGTTTAACATTTTTTTACTACTCACTATTTATAGGCTTTTAAAGCCTGTCCTTAAAAAAAGCTTTATACTCCCTAAGCGTTTTTGATGAAATTATTTGATATTGTGGGTCGAGTGTGTGTGTGTGTGTGTAGGTATAGGTATATGATTTCGGTCGTTTTAGTATTAAAGTGCGTGTTGTATATCTCCACCAGTCTATAAATTTTACATATTTTATCGTTTGCCAGCATATTATGAGGTAATATTAATATAATATTTCTACATAAATCGGGGAAGAGATATTATAGTAAAGAGTTTAGTTAGACATACATTATGTTTACGGTAAACGTGTACTTATGAAATTGTTTGTGGAACATTAATTTTGGTAGTAACATTTTTTCTTTATGAACACTTATTTGTTATTTTAACTTCAATGTCTACATATTATACTAATACGTACAATATTATGTTTATAAAAATGTTGTTTTTGATTTTATCAAACATAAATATTATATTGTGGTCTCATCACCCGTAATCTTTATTAAACGTAACGCAAAACAGAATCACAAATTTAATTTTGTTTATTATCTTAAAAATAATTTTGTTACTTAAATTTCAATTTAAAAGAGTTCTTGTTTTTAGTATAAGCATTTATAAATATTAATAATAAGCAATAATAAATCACTAAAGAGAAGAGTTAAGTAGTTAAATTAAAGATTAAATTAGATAAATTGTTTTATAATTCATCTGGTAATATAAATAATTTTGGGTAATTTATAATTTGAATATTCAACTAAAAATTAATATTACTCTATCGATTCAAATATTCAGAAATTTACTATCTTAAAATGCGTATCCAATATTTCTGCAGATATTACTTAAATTGTTTATTTGTTAATACAATATTAAACATAAACTTAGATTTTAAGCTGCTGGTTATTTTACGCGAATCTAGCTGGGAAGTAAGAAACATTATTATTGCCTAGTTGATTAAAAATAATATGTAATAACTCTTGTTTATTTTTCATTTATTTCGTTTATTATTAAATTGTGTTTCTATAGTTGATGGTTTGAGGTTTCCAATGCTTTTATTGATACTTTACGAATTGCACATGATAATAATCATTATAATTATAATATTATATTATTACTTATTTATATATTTTTTT
The DNA here is from genome assembly GCA_014851325.1 of Pentalonia nigronervosa. Taxonomy (NCBI): domain Eukaryota; kingdom Metazoa; phylum Arthropoda; class Insecta; order Hemiptera; family Aphididae; genus Pentalonia; species Pentalonia nigronervosa. The sequence continues at coordinate 48,124 of JACXSJ010001903.1, read as the reverse complement.
AATAAGTTACTTAATTGTATAGAAAATAATTGTTGTACCTGATTACAAATTAAAAAAGTCATACACTTCCGTTCGCTTTTAGATTTCGTTGTCATGGTTTATAGATTTCAATGATTTTGTTGATAGTATTCGAATTACAAATTATTATATTATGACATATAATATTATTATTCTGACTAATTTTTTTTATTGACACTATTGTAACTAAAAAAAAAAAAAAAATACAAAAAAATTATTAACAGTTATACAATTGCAAAATTAGATAACTAATTCATAATTTAACTATATAATAATTTTAATGGCAGACGTTTTATATACTGTAATAATACGGTATCTCGATTATATTTGTACTTATCTTTCAGATTACAATAAAATACTGTAGTGATTTTGACAGAATATTCATACAATTTGGATAGAGTTTGAATTATTAGTCACAAGGTGACCTCTGCAGTGTATCAGAATAACTGAATAGACCTATGAATGTGATTTCTTTCGCACTCGTCGATATCAGCTGCACGGCTTTACACTGGTCGATGAGACAAGCAGAAAATTACATGTCAACTAAATTCTAGGTGATTACTATATTATTTTAAACACAAGTATACAATGAAATTGAATGTGTTTTCATTTCTAAAATATCAATGACACGAGCGCATGACAACATAATATTACTTTTGTCTTATATGCATACTCTTGTTTAACGTGACATTCAATTCTATTTTCGAGAATATTTATTGCAATTTGTGAATTGAAAAAAAAATAGTAAATTTAAAAAATAATAAAGTTCTAAAAAAAAAATGTAAATAAAGAACACGCAATAGTATAAACAAACATTGTTGAAGTCAAAAGGAAGACATTTGTGAAATGAGCCTTTTTTTATTCCTAAAAACTTGCATTCAAAATATGTACGATTGTATGAAAAATATAAAATAGTATTATTCTAATATTTTATTTAATAAAATATCTTCGAAACGCAAAATCTGAACATTTCATCGGGTTTGTTTTTTTAAGATAAAACTAAAAATAAACAATTATTATGTCGTCTTTACGGTGATACTATCCTTCTGAATCGTAAACGTTATGCTAAGAGTTATGAAAATATGTATAATTAACATGTTATTACGTAGGTAATAAAATTTAATTTATTATTCGTGTTCAAATTGACATTGTAACTTGCAGAAATTACATATTTACATCAACGCAATACAATATAAATACAGCGTAATATGTATGAAAACCTTTATTATAAAAAAACATTTTTAAATATTATTTATCATTTAAATATAATACAGTTAAAAATAGATTTGATGGAACTTCAAATATTAAAGTTAGTCGATCTAACACTCATCGAGGTATCGTATAACAATTTAATTTATGAAATCAACAATTACATAGGTTCACATCGTAAAGAAATCCGTGACTGACTACGCAATAGCCGTAAAACGGAAAACTTAAAATAAAACATTTTAAGTAGAAAATAAAAATGAATTATTCTCAAAACATGTACATTAACTTGTTGTTTAACTTTTTATCGTTGAAAAAATGAATAAATTAAGTTTATAGTTAACTTCTATAATTATTTAGTTAAAGCGTCATAAAAAATAAAAATAACCATTTATTATCAAGCAGGCAAGCATATAATTATTTATATAACTACGTTCTACGTATAATTATAAGTACTTATAATATTATATTATTTTATACTCTCATGATTATAGTCTATGGTTATACCTAACACCGGAATTAATTATTGTAAATTAATTACTTAAAAATCAATAGGTATTAAAGGAATACAATTACTATTCTTAAAAATATATATATTAATATTTAATTATCTAACCAAAAGTTTGTAAAATGTTTTACACCCGTACATTTAAAATTGCGTATTGTAATATTTTTTTTTTTTTTTACATTATTTTGAATGTTGATGGGACATTATTTTTATTATTCTATCTGTTAAGATTTTGGAATGATACTGCAGTATGTATATTATGTAATTAAATAATTAAAATGGCACTAGTTTTCTTTTGGTATAGACGTTTAGATGATACAATTTGAAATAGTTAATTTATTTATTTTCGTATTCGTAAAAATTATATATTTTGATATTCAAATATACATTTTCATGATTTTTTTTTTATTAGTTAAAAACATAATCTTTATTTGACAACAATGAGAATTAAACTGTATGCTGAAAATAATGAGCTTATATTTAAAATACGCTTTAAATATACTATAGAGTAAATAATATTATTGCTGAAAGCTTAAGTCCAGATACGACCAATGAATGACAAGCAAGCACAAACACTGGATAAACTATAAATATAAATATATTATTATTTATTAACAACATTTTCATATTTATGTCATCACCATTATTATCATACCGTACAAAAAATCAACGTTATTTTAAATATTATGTAATAACAATCTAAATCTATTTCTAAATTGTATAAAACATTCTTATCTATGTTATATTATTCAATATCGTATATTGTCTATAGGTTAATATCTTAAATATCTTTATTTTTTAAATGTCATATCTATAATATTTATGTTGAATTATTATGTAATGTTAATGGATCAGTCACTGAAGTCAATTTTTTTTTTCATTAATGATCAACAAAAAACAATAACACGAATATTAACCAGTTTAAATTTTAACGATATAAGCATATAGTTTACTAAATTGACTAATTATTTAATATTAAATAAGACATTTATTTTTTCAGAACTAGTATTTTTTTTTGTTGTTTTTAGCTTTGTTCTATTTACAGTTTTAAAGGTATATACCCATATAATGTACTTTTTTCTATAAACATAATAAAATATGTATTTATGATAAATCCACTTAAATTGCTAAACATATTTTGTTCTTATAATATTTTGTACGTTATGATTCCCAGTCGTGTAACATAATTTATGATTGGTTCTTTATTCCTACAAGTATCCTTATCAAATAAAATACATTTAGATATATTTGTTTGACGATTTTGGTTGAGTTTAAATATTAAATATCTAAAATGTAAACATATAAGTATTAAATTCAAACTTCAATCATTTCTACTATTTTACGACCCCTAAAGGGATTTTGATGAATATGAAATATACTAATGTTTGTATTGCTTAGAATAATAAATACAACTCATTGGTTAGTTCTATGAAAAAAATACATTTTTAAGGATACAATAATAATTGTTATAACAATAAATGTTTAACTATTATTTAAATATTTACCCTATAAGGTATGTTATTAAATTTATTGGTGATAAACGATAACTAAATACTTACTAAATAAATATGCTTTTGTAGTGTCATAGAACTATTTTATATGAAGTCAAAAATATCAAAATATAGACATAATTGTATGTTGTTCTAATTTTAATTACAATATTATATTATTAACAAATGCAATAAAAAAAAAAAATTACATAAATTAACTGATGAGGACCGTACCTCCAGTACTAGCTTAGCTTATATGGGGTGCAGCAATATTTTAAATTTAAATTAATTATTTATAAAATGTATAATTTGTTATTGTTGTAATAAAGTTATTATTATTATTATTAATTTATTTTCAATAAAAATCGTATGACTGGTTCTTGACATTTTTAAAGTATTAAAAATGAAATTGCATATATACTGTTATAATATATGACATAATACAACATTTTCAAAATATATATTAATTTAATGACACTCTAATTTCCAGTGTCTTACGTTCACAATAATAACTTATCAAACTTATTTGAATAAAAACACTTTTGAAATAAAAAGAGGAATATTTTTAATGTTATTTATAAATGTCACTAAAAACTACGTTTGTGTTTAGAGAGAAAGAATAATAAACATTTCAATATAAATCTACAATTTCGTCTTACACAAAAAATTAAAGTTCTATTTATTATTATCTCAACACGGAAAAAAGTCTGAGTTATTCAAATAATATTTGACTGAAATGTTTCAATATTATTTTAACATAACGTTTTTCAAAGACACAAGCTCCGTTAAATCGTTTTTGATTTTTGTGAAGTACTAAAATACTACTAAAACCTTTATTCTAAGGAATATAATTTACAACCAAATTTAATATAATAATTTAAATTATTTATATGATATTTTGTTATACGAATTTTCGTATGCCATTCTTAAAATATTTTATATCAGTAAAAACTAACTGTAAAAGTTCTCTCTAATACTGTCTTCAAAATTTATTTTAATTTATTTTCAATTAAAACAATGCTGGCTCTTACTCTAATGCTCGACGACCACTTCACTCAAAATTATTTACGTTACCTAAGTAAAGTGTATTCCATCTAAAATATAAACCACCAATAACAATTTGAATCGACGTATTGATGTTTTTTTTTATCTGTCGACGTTTTAGGAGAGGGGCTTCCTACGTGCTCAATTTACCACACAAATCCCGAAAACCTTTTCTGATAGCTGGTTTGGTTTTAATTCTTGACGCTGGAAATCAAACAAGTACAGAATTTTGATAAAATAGCAATATTGCATTTGTGATGAAATACAATTAATGTAATGTTAACTTTAGTGGATATTTTTTTTGAAAATGTTGACGTATCAGAATCGAAATTCGTACGAAGAGTTTTTGAACTACTTTAACTTTGTATTCTAAGAATAATAGGGTCCATGATAAAGGTTTGAAAGATATGGGGGTTATGGTGATTTGAATATTTTAGTGATTAATATAAATCTATCAACAATAATAATTTGTAAAAATGGCTGAAGTATAATAAAATACTAGATCCAATATTTCATCTATTTTATATTTTTACACAATCATTTTTAAGAATTATATTATTCTTAATATAAACATTTTAATAACTGAGAAACTATACGTTCGAATTTTAAATTTGACACATCAATATTTTCAAAAACATTATCCATCATAATTAATTAACAGCAAAAAGGGGGTTCTCATTCGAAAAAAAGGTCTTTGAGTGTATTTAAAAACTCCAAAGATCAGAAAATGATCAAATTCGTTATTAAAGGAAAAACAATCGATGTAAGCTTGCTTGATGATTTGCCTCACATATTCATTCGCCTACGTATATCCGCAAAATTTAATTATAATGTAACGTTTCGGAGTGCAAACCGTCGGTAGATTAAAGTCCATTCAAACAAATCGAATAAAAATCTTCGGTCCGAAAACAACCGATATTTTATTCAAGGCCCTAACCTGTGGAAGTATACACCCTTTATGGCATATACGGTCGATGGTTTAAAATGAGCTGTACCTACTTGGCAGGACACAGAGCACGTGGTGTGTGCCACATATAATATACGCGACGACTCGTTTATTAAAAGTCTGCGGGATAACACGTTTTATATTTTAACCATTAGGTCTATAATGCATATATATATATATATATATATATATATATATATATATAAATCGATCGTCTCACGTTGAAAAATAGTATTTCGTATCGCCACGGGACGCACTCATTGAGTAGAAGAAAAAAAATTAAAGAATTTAAAAAAAGATCTTTGAGTGTATTTAAAAATTCCAAAAATCAGAATTCGAATACATTTGTTATTAAATGTAAAACAATGGGTATGAGCACACATGCTTGGTGATTCGCCTTGTATAACATACTTTATCTACACATATCCTCACAATGTAACGTTTCGGAGGACAAACTGTCGGTAGATTAGAGTCCATTCAAACAGGTCAAAATGTCTTCGGTCCGAAAATTATCGATATTTTATTCAGGGCCCTAACCTGTGGAAGTTCCGTATATAATATACGCGACGACGCGTATATTTTAAGGTTTGCAGGACAACACGTTTTATATATTACTATTAGGTATATAATACATACCATATATATATATATATATATTGATTCTCTCGTGTGTGTGTGTGTACGTGCACATGTATATATATTATGGTTATAACGTGCACGAAATACAATAATAACCGTATTATACAGGGTGATTCACCAAGTATGCTCATTCTCAATTTTTAACTTTAAATAAAAAATGTATTCAAATCCTGATTTTTGGAATTTATAGAATATGTACCCAAAGCGCATATTTTTTAATTGTTGAATTTCTTTTGTTTTACTTAAGGAGTGTTCTGTGTAATGTTACTGTTCTGCACAAACTTTTGATTTCCAAATGAGATACCTCTTATTTATTCCAAATTTTTAAACGTATAATTTTTTAGAAAATTTTGCTATACCTAATTCAAAATTTAAACGAGTAGTTTCTTAGTTATGTTCTCATTTGAAATACAGAAGTTTGTATCAGCGCAGGACACTCCTTAAGTAGTATAAAATAATTCAAGAATTTGAAAAAAGGATATTGGAAAATTCCAAAAATCAAAATTTGAAAAAATGTATTATTAAAGAAAAAAGGGGTGGGCATGCTTAGTGATTCACCCTGTATACTTGCGAGGGCAGTCGTAGTGGTTTATTATATTATTATTATACACGTGCGGGGGAATACATGCCGCCGCCGACGCCGCTGGAGGTTTGGAGATTATATCGTATTTTTATGATTATAGTTTTCGTTCTTTCCGTTTAATTTTCTCCGTCTTCTGCGGCGACGGCGACGTATATAATATAATATCGTTACAGCCTCGCGACGGCATTGCTGCGAGGCCCAATATACACTTATTATAACTATGGAGCATAAAATGCAGTCGATAAACGTATATTATACGTAAAACGGTCCGAGACGGGCGAACAACGCGTTTTACTGAAAATATCACATCCGACCCGAATACTGCGCATACGTATAATATTATTGCGATATTATCGCACTTCTTGCGACCCAAATAAGATAAAAAAAAAAGAAAACGTGAAAACAATAAAACGTTTTCGAGCGATTACTTTCGGTTTGAATCGGTGCGGTTCTCGCGGAGTCAATATGACGCGCTTCGTGGCGACGACTTGTACGACGTGCGTTTCTCGTCAATTTCATCGGCGCACCGGAATAGGTATAGGTAAGCGACGAAAAACAATCACATTAAAATACCGACGAAGACGTTCATTTAAGGCGTAACATCGGAAGGACCTAAAAGTCGTTTTTCAATCGATTTTGACTCGGACGCCTTTGAAACGAGCTGCGGGAACAAGTATGCCTCCTCACATTATTATTCCTCGGCCTCGATCCAAGCTGAATGTCTATCCTTGAAATGTGTAGGTATATTGCGATACGCGTCTAGCGATCAACCGCGGTCAATGTTATCTGTATATCTGTAAGGCGTTTCGTTAAACCGGCTCAGATTCACGTGATATAGGTGGTGTTTCCCGGTGCTTTTCGGCTGGACAAAAATCTGGCGATATGTACATGCAAAGTATATGCAACTGATGTGGACCATTGCTGTCGGTCGTGTAATGATGATACGTATCGAATATTAGACGACGAAATTTCGTCCGACGTGCAATTCAAACCACAACTTAAAAAACTTTAAAAATGACGTATAATCACAGTGCCAACGCCGCCGCCCAATCGTTTCCCCTCCGATAAAACCAAAATTGTATATTATCCTCACACGGCTACCTATTTCTAATACTACAACACTGGATAAGATAATCTAGTGTCATAAAATAAATATCGTTTCGCCACCTTATCGGTTGACAAATCGACACGGATATAATAACTTTATATGTAAATGATTCGTGATATGTCAGTATAATATTCATCGCCTAAATATAATAAACCTTGCGACTTCGTCGACTTTCGTCCGTGAAAATTTTTCCAATACGTAACATAATACGCGATAAAAAAGCTTCGATTATTGTGACGTATTCGTTTCAGAGATCGCGTATAGGTACTATGAAGCGACGCACAATGTTCTGAAGAGTTGATTTAGGTTTTAGGGGGACAAAATTTGAACTCTCATAATCAGTAATTAAACATAGAACTACGTTTAATTTGTTGACAGTTAGTGATTGAATATACGAGTATTAGATACTAATAGTCTACGATAGGTTTTTTAACAACGAACTATATTGTTTGAACGTAAAGTTATTATAATATGGTTAGTGTGGTTTATTGAATGAAGTACATAATATCGTTCATTTTTCTTTAATATCACAAATACATTAGTGTAGTGTATGTTATGTCTGTTTTAATTAAGTTTCGCATGTGCAATTAAAAAAAATATATAGAAATATAAAAAAAATGTATATTTATTATTTATATTATTTTATTTTATTAATGGATACGGAGAAAAAAATAGTGGCTAGAAATTAGTGTTTTCTATTAGCTTAACCTGTTTTCTAAATGATATTATATATTTTGGTTGCAGCAAGTTGCAGTACATTACTTAAAACATTTTATATATAAAAAATATTGTGTTTGTATGTATCTTCGAATTAGAGAAAAATTATAATTTATTCAAAACAAAACCAAACGACAAAAAATAGTTTACATTAGTTTAAATATAATATTATATATTTTAAAATAAATATACTTTAATCAAATTAAAGCAAGGAGGTATATCAAAATTAAGATTGAAAATTAAAAAAATAATAGATATTACATAATATTATCATTGGAATTTTTGAAATTAGTTTAAGGACTTCAGGAATGCGCAATGTAAAAATTGAGTTTAAAAATGAATTAAGCACCCAAAAAATAAAACAATTTTATAAATTAATAACCTTGTACTACTAAAAAATCCTTTTTAGAATAATGTGCGATGACGGAACGAATAAAGCTGTAGTGTCCGGCACGTTTTTTACTCGGTCGAGTCGGTCCGACTGCTGCAGCGGCCTCGAGTACGAAAAAAAAAACGATATTTTTCATAGGAAAATCGTTATTGTTTGATTGATTTCAAGACATAGTATTGTGATGGTGGCCAACCGTGATGAACTTCGCAGGTTCACAATATAAGTAGTAGGGTAAATACGGTGGCAAGTTAACGTATTTTTAACGCGTGGTGGAGAATCGTCGACGAATTCGACCAATGTGGTTATTACCGGTTACGCGGTCACGCGGGGCCAGTCCCCGTGTATTGTGCGGTTTGGAATTAACGAGACCACGACGGATTATTATACGCCATTCCGACAAAACGGTTTTATACATTATATGTTATTATTATTCCGTAGTCGCCATATTAACTAGATCTTGTACTACGATATTTATGACGTTTTTATGTAAATCACCGCGTGTACCTATAATAATGTCAACTTTTTTTTTGACTTTTAATCGGTAACTATGTCAACGTTTTATACTCTTGAAATTTAATCGTTAACATGTTGAGTCGTTTTGGAACGCTCGACACTATATATTTATGTAGATTCAGGAAAAAAAACGTAATTCGAGTAGCTCGTATAACAACTAAATAATTTAAATTAAATATACAGCTACTTACACCGTTATTATAATATTATAGTTATCTCTACGAATAAAATTACAAAAAATTATTAATTATTATTTGCTGTTGTGTACTGATTTTTATTTTTTAATCGTAAACCGTATTTACTGCAGTGTAAGTGATAGTATATTATGCTAGTTTATTTTGTTATCATCAGTAATTAAAACAACCTAAAATATTTTAAAACCACACATGCCACAAACAGTCTATATTCATATACTAAATAGTTTTAACTATAGAAACGATTATTTTGTAATTTGGTTTCGACCGACATTATATAAAATATCTTTTTGAACCAAGTATGGGTTTTATAGTATGAGAATTTGGTTAGTTTTTGAACCTTGGTTTAATTCTAAGAAACTTTGAGATCATAGTTTTAACGTTAAACCCACTCGGACGTATGTGAGTATAGTTTCCGAATAATATTGATTTCGACAAAAATACACCGAACGCATTCAGTAATATTTGTGGTTTGTATTAATATAATATTCTTTGTATAAAACTATATTGAAGTATTTTAGGTATCTTTGACGATAAATTATTTTATGTTTCTTGTTTATTTTAATTTTGGATCTATACCTTGGAGCACATCACTAACTCTGTTTGATTCGAAGAATTTAATATAATATTTTAAACATTTTGAAATATTCTACAGCTCAACAATCGATATACGTAATATATAGTATATTATGTATTTAGAAGTTTCAGAAATCAGTTACTGACGATTTGTATTTATAAATAGGATATACATTATTATTACGTAAAAAAAATAAACAATATGTAAGTTCGTTAAATACATTTTTTTGAAGTTCATCATTTCAAATATACATAACGCTATGCTTCTTAAGACTTAGAAGTAACAGTTTAAAATATAATACATTTCTTTAACGATTTTAATTTAATGTTGCTGAATAATATAGTAACTGCAGATAGTATCTTTTATATTCTATTCGCGATCAATGCTTTCAATTTATTAATTTTAACTTTTCTCGGTAACATATAAAACGGACAGACAAGCAACTATTTTAAAATGTCAATAATTGATTTTGAATGAAATCTATAACAGACATTAGAGACTAAAAACCAAACGTGTTGTACGATTGTATTACAATTCATTTAAAAGGTTTTTTTTTTTTAATACAATTATTTATGTTGTGTTAACACGTGGCAACGTGGTGTTATACAATATATTATATTGTTCTGTATAATATACAAATAACATAAATATTTTCATTAAAATGCAGGTTTTCGTTAGCCTCGACAAATTATTCGGACTCCTGTGCTTACCGGATATCGCCGATAGAATAAAGTTTTTATGTACTCGTTGGTTATGCATGGTTATCCTGCAGAGGGCGTATCCTGCATAGAGTGTTATCCTGCGCCCGTGTTATTTAAATGTATTCAAATATTTCGTAGGATTTAATGAGAACGCCAAAAGCGCTTACACAACTTCTCGAAAATCGTTCGGCATTGTGTTTGTTAACGTCGAGCTCTTTATCTCCGTCTCGTTCCCTCCTCAGCTCATGCCGTCACCCGTTTGATAATAATATTCAACAGGGGTACCAGAATTACTCGAGTAAAGACACTTGGGGCTTTGTTAATATGCTTGTTGGATTTCAAAATTACACACTTTTGGCTGGAGCATCAGCTGTCGTATATATTATTATTATCATATTACATTTATGAGTAAGTACAGCATAACGTCATATTCACAGTGGCTAAAAATTATTATATCACAACCCATACACCGGTGTAGTTGTTTTTCAATTGGTGTTCGACGGAACCTAAAGGTCCGTGAGCCAGCGTCAAAGGTTTCGCGTGAGGAATTCGGGAAAAAATTAGACTTTAAACAATAATAAAGAAAACTGTAAATATGGAATGATTTCAACCATGTTATTAAGTCTATCTTTGAGACAATGAGAGATAGACATTAAATTTTATGTTCTGATATGCAAATATATTAGGTATTGATATTGTAATAGTTCTTAACAAAACAAAACTTTAAAAACTATCATTACTGTTATTTTATATACATATATATATATATATATATATATATATATTAACGACACTAACTTTTTGTGAGTTACTATGTGAAAGCAAAATGCTCAAGTTCCTGCAAAGGTTTTACTCACGAAAGTTGGGAAACACTCTTATACACGATATTATTATTATATACATATATCATTGACTGTTATACTGGTTCGAAATGAAACACAGCAGCTATTTTAGAACTATTTTTAAAAAAATATGTGGAGTATAACATGCACCTAGACAGGTAACGGTACATAAGTATCATTATGACCGCGATGTAGGTAGCTATTAAATTGATTTCAAATATGCTATAAACACGTGTACAATATGTGTTATGCTGTTAACGCAAAGACTAGGATTAAAGAACCTATAGGCAAATCGTTTGTCTATAAAGTATTTTGAAACACTCGGTTGTTATTAATAACGATACGATTGAAGTGACTTAATTTCACACTAAATTTATGCGAAGAGTATAATATGTCGGTATTGTATAACACGAAATTTAAATTTAATGAGACACGTATCACGACGACCATTTTGGCGTTGGTACCTTTTCAGCTGCTATTACTTATTAGTTAGTTTCTGGTACGCGAATTAAATGCATTTAGTCATCATCAACTGACGTCAACGTCAACTCGTGATCGTCGAGTGCGATGTAATGGAAGTGAGAAAATTTCACAATCCTGTCAGCATTTGTCATTCACCTAAATTACTTTTAATTATTTCGAAAACGAGACAAATGCAATTTCATATTTTAGTGATATTTCGTTCAAAATTAAAAACGATTCATACTAACTGCAAATATTAAAACAAAATTTAATATTAATAACGATGATAAGAAAAAAACAATCAGATCACCTATGTTTTAGATAGGCAGAATGTAGAAAAATATATTGTCATATATGTTACCTACAATCATACTCTTATACTTACTACACAATCAAAGTTAAATAGTGAAATAACTGTTTGTAGACGGAATTATTTAATAGGCTATAAACATACAATTTTTCCAATGATAATATTAATTTATATTTTTCACATATTTCTGAGTATTTAGAATAATTGTTATACGAAATAAATAAAAAATCGTCTGTTTACATAATATAGCTAACAAATTCTTGTCATTTTGTATTGATGCCAAACACAAAATCCAGATAGTATTTTTTTAAGATTCACAACGTAATCAAAATACTTTGACAAATACTTCAAATTTCCAGGCACGACTCGTAAATATTAAAATGCTAGGTTAAAATGGCTACAAAAAATATAAACATTATATTTTTTTTTGCGAAATCTATAAAACAAACATTTATATTTCAAGTGTCTTGTTAAAAATATGTTAATGATACGGGCACACAATATCATAAAACTGTATTGTTAATATAATATAGTACCTATAATAATAACAACCACAATAATTTCAACTAATGTAGGTACCTAAATACTCTTCCTATAGGTATTTAGGTTGTTTTAATTAAAACGTAAAATATTCGAGCTTAGAAATGTAAAGTCATTTAAAAATGTCAAGCAATAAAAATATAGTATTTTGTTCATAATAATATAGTAAAAATAGATTTATGTAAAACGACACAATGATACGCATTTATTCTTAAACTAGTGATTTATGATCATTTAAAGAATTAAGCCTAAGATATGTCTGAATAGAAATACATAATGTGACTTTTGGATGGCATAAATCAAAAAGTCGCTCGTTGTTATTAATGTTTAAACGAATAAAGAAATGATGAAGACGTATTTCGCGTACATCTGACAAATGGGCTGTTAAAAGACGAAATTTAAACTGATATCGTTGCGGGATTTGCACAAACTATATATATATATATATATATATATATATATATATATAAGACGATGTGGCTAAGACTACAGCACTGAGCGATAAGAGAGATCAAGTCGAGATTATACACCGTAAACACATAATATTATGTTATAATATTATTATCGCGGTGGTTATTATAAATTAATATAATGGTGATAATACGCATAATTAATAATTGTTATTATATTGTTTGCATTATTATTACCATACACGATAAAATCTGTATAATATGGTACACGGGTTTTTAACATAGTTATTAAAAAAAAATTTATAAAAACATATTTTTTTCTGACGATTTACACAATTTACAATCGTAAAATATATGATCGTTCGAGGAACTGTGCGAGCGTATTGGCCAGTAAGCAATGTGGCCATTCAGGGGAAATTACTAGGGGGGGGGGCGATAACGCAATCGGTCGTGTTTATTTTTTTAAATGTAATTTTAATATTCTACGAGTATTGTATATTATATAATATGGTTGCAATATTATGATAAGCTAAACATGTTTTCCGGCAATAGAATTGCACATGTATATAATATAAGTTTCTCATAAATATAATAAATTACTGATAAAATATAATTTTTTTTTTTTGAAACTCTTCTCCCCTTTTCACAATCACACTATCACCATACGAACAATATCTGGGTCCGCTACTGAGATGGACCAACGAGCATTTTTGTTCGGATCTAAATACACTAAACACACAAACTACATAATTACACTGCAGTTTATAATATTGTGTAATAATAATATTATTATACTCGGCAGTTATTTACAAAATAAATACTCAAATAGGAAATTTTAAACTCTCCATGTGTCAAATGTAATTATTTGTTTATTTAATTTTTATAATGATGTATACATTTCAAGTGTTTGAAACAATGCTATAATATTTTATGTAATATACTCTCCTGTGCATCTGTGAACAATATTACAGTGAAAAATATGAGTTTTGAGAACTCAATAAAAACGCAAAATAATTTTAACTCTTTTTTGACGACTTTATATATGATTTTTTTTATACACTTGCATGTGTGTCTTATGTATCCTTAAATTGTTTACGATCATTCACTATCCACTTCGCATAGATAATATATATATAATGTTCTACTATGTCTTTTACTTATTTTTCGCTTTTTATTTTGTCAAACTGTATTATACGCAAAAAAATAGATATATCTTGTAGTGTTGATATTTATTTTTGTTTTAAACTGTTCTTGTTCGAATCCTAGGTTTTTATTCGCTATACACTACTATTCACGACCGTTCAATGTTTCATAAACTATAGTTAGGCAGACAGTGATTTTAATTGCAACGACTGATTTGAGTCCAATTTTAACCACGGTATAGGAAATAAATAATAATTTGTTCGCCGAAATCGTATGTGATCGTTTGATTGAGCCAATGTTATTTGAAGGCGAACCAAGCCGAAAAATTGTACTTGGCTGGTCGCCAAAGTACGGATTTCAGTCGTAAATAGTTTTCGAGCCCTCGAAAACAAGAAAAATCACACGCAATTAGACAGAGAGATATTTCAACAAACTGGTGCTCCGGTTCACTATTTCGGTCAGCCACCAGTAATATATTGGCTGGACGTTGAACTTCGACATTTTCGAAATGGGTGTCGTGCATTCATTGAATGGCCCACAAAATTATTTATTCATCTCAAAGCCCATGCAAACCCTATTAATTGTTCGTCAAAACGACCGACTTATGCGACTGACAAAAATTGAGATAGTTTCTAGTTATTTGATTTTTGTAAAATGTAAAGATTTTTAATCCGGTAAAAAAATTTGCATCGGGATCAATATTAAAATAAATATTAATGTTTTTAATAGTTTTCATTTATAATATTTAATACAAAAAATTGAAAAAATGCTCCAACCGATGCAAAGTATTTTAAACATCTTAACCTTTTTTAAATCGAACTTTTGGAAGTATTTACATTTTTGTCAGGCCTGCAGCTATTTTACGTCCAGAAAATGGTTTTGAATGTTTTGATCTAATGACTAAATGTTATGTACATGCGCGTGCGTAATATTATGTGTGATGGTTGGTCCTGTATATACACACGAAGATGAGCAGTGACTGCAAAGAACGAAAGATTTGCATGAACACAACTCCTCAAAAATGACACGTTTGCAGGGTCTTTAATAATATTATATAACTTACAGCTACAATTGTATTTTTAAATCAGCAATGTATCGCTTCGAAGTGAGATACAGGCGTAATCCAATTAATCGCAGTACAATATGCATATCTATGGCAAACAGACGTTCGGACGTGGGGAACGTCAAAAAATAATAATAATTAATTTAATAAAAGTATTAGAAGTAAAAACTAAAAAATTAAAACACAATAAAAAAAAATAGTTATTTATTTTAATACAGCCAATAGATGGAAGTATTCAAATACATAAAGAATAATAGATTTAATACTAATTGAAATCAAGTGAAATAATATTTTGGATTATTATACGTAAAAATGATGTTTTAGTTCTGGTTTATATATAAATTATTACACCAATGAAATTATGTTCATAATATAACTAATGGTGTTGTATCGTACCTTATCGTTTATTATTAAAACAGGTAAAAATATAAGAAATGTATTGATGCGGATAGGTCGACAAATTTTAAAATTGTTCAAAGTTATGAAACTAGAACTTAAATATAATGTTTACGCGGAATCGCCCAAAATATTACACTTTATTAATATATTGTATTATAACATTTTAACTAAAATCGTTTCATCAATTTTTAGTTTAATAACATAATATAAATATATTTTTTGATATTTTATACTAGTTTTTGACGTATTATAATAAATAAAAATAATATTGATAAATGTTTTTAATTTTTTCTTTTAATACTAATTGATTGATTATTTTTTTTTTTTTTTGTGTCCATTTGTCCTCATGCCTAAACTGCCACTTCCAAACAATATGCTAAATGTCGCATTCCTATACGTAACGTGATGAGTCGAACGTTTTTTACATGATTGTCTGCTATACATTTTTGTCTCACTACGCACCGGTGAACCTATACTGCCTATTCGTTGCGCCGTCTAACATAATAATGATATTGTTATTATATTTTATTGTGATGGGAAGACGCATTATTATAAACTGTGGTGGTGGCGTATTAACAAAACTGACGATTAGATTGCTCTAGATCCATATCATAGCGGATTACTAGCTGAATTAAGTACGTATATTGTACATATTATACATGTTGTACGGATAGGAGGCGATTTTCGACAAATCTGCTCTATGCAGGTGTAGAAGGGGCGGCGGCAGGACGACGAGGTGAGCTTGCTGCGACGCGGAAAGGATCAGCTGGAGGGTACCTATATAACGTTCTGGAAAATTAAACCACTACGGCGGTCGTGCCCGAATAATCGGTACAAACATATTATCATATTGTTATTATACGACGTATGTATGCACATATCATAATAATGTGTACTATTGTTGTAATATACACATATCGCCCCTCATATTATATAATATTATGTTATATTATATCGTTATGTATAGTAGAGGTGATGTACGTGTGTGTGTTTGACCATTGGTGGTTCATTACTCCGGGTGGGTGGTCTGCAACAGCCGTACACAATATTGCAATACTATATACATAATATGCGTGTAACAATGAGGTGGGTAGGTCAAACTATAGTCGACGATACGCGTGCACAGTGTTTAACGTACGCATGTATGTGTGCTACGACCGACTAAAATATGCCATTGTATAGGGGTGTCATGATATAGTGGTTTTGCTGACCACCGCAACTGCAATGTACAACAATTATTATAAGCAAAGGTATATGGGATTATTATTAAGAATAAATAGGATTCGAAAACTGGGTCACTATCCAGCATATTTACAATAATGTCAATCACATAATATAGTTGACATAGTTGATATGTAGCACAACGTTGAATATTTACACGATTTTTTTTCAGTTAACTATATTATATACGTACCTATAATTATAATACATCTCAGTATTATATTTTGATAGTTTTGAGAAAGCCATGTGTTATAACATTGTGGATATTTTGTTCGCCGCGGATGCTTCTTCTTCTGTTGACGGCCGGACTGGTAATTTAGTATACTGTGTGTCTCGATAGCCGCAAATATCGGTTAATGTAGGACGATGCGTTTTATCGCGAGCGGTTCGTCACATTGACTTCAGAAGCAGTGTTGCACACATCGTGTTTCAGCAGGTATAACATAACACTATATGGGTGACGTTGATGTATCTGATTCTTCCTCGTTATGGCTGATAACGGTTCTTTTGAGATTGGAACTTCTCCATGGTGTTCGACTAGTGGCTTTTGCAGATTATGTTGCGATAGTGACTATTGCACACAACATAGAGATGTTGGAGATGGCCACGAATCTTGCCATAGATACAGTGTATAGCTGAATAAAGATCAATGGCTTACAGTTAGCTCTCCAAAAATCAGAAGCAGTCATTTTTACACGAAAATGGGCGTACAATGATCCGGATCTCTTATGTGAAGGTCAACCGATCACGGTCAAAAGAGACATAAAGTATATGGGAATTCAATTTGATACGAGGTTGACGTTTAAAAGTTATTTGCTACAGGCCATGTCAGGTGCTAGATAAACAGCGGTGGCTTTGGGAAGGCTTATGCCGAATGTTGGCGGGCCTGCGCAATGCAAAAGACAACTATTTATGTCAGTAGTACATAGTAAGCTACTATACACTGCTCCAATTTTGGCAGATTCTGCAAGCAGTGTGACGAGAAACCGTAATGCCTTAACCCAGATCTAGAGGATAGTTGCTCTACGTGTGACACGATGCCATTGAACAGTTTCGGATAAGGCAGTGATGTTGCTGGCTAAAATGCCTCTTGCGTTTTTGCTTGCGGAGGAGCGACTGAGGATTACAGGAAGGAAAGATGAGATTTGTACCCTGCGGAACAAGAAAATAGTAGCTGACGAAGAAAGAAGGAGAATTATGCTGCCAGGCGGAGGTTTTCATGAGTATGATTGACGAGATATTATCGGCTAAATAATAAGATGAGCGTCAAGCAGAAGCAATATTATTACAACAATAGTAAATTTGTTAGTCAAGTTATATATATTTGTGAGCTGAATAGCTAAATCGAGGGGGGGATTAGAAGCCTTTCATATTATGTATTGAAGTATTATCATGGTTATTGTTATTATTGTGTATGCTACAAGTATGTCAATAAATAAACGATGATGATGTCCCAGCTGTAGTGTAAAACCATTTCCCGGAACATAATTCTTATAAAAAAAAAGTAAGGTAGCCGTTAGTGTAGTATACTTTTGTAGTATGGAGTAAGTCATAGCAGGTATGTTTTTTAGTATTCTACCTTAAAATTTTATTAATTCGTGAAAGCACATGAATGGGAGACTTGCCCGCTACTGCCCTTGTATACTGTGTACCTTTGTTATGAATATACGCTTATTTGTCTGTTGATTAATAAATGATGGGTTGTCGGGTGGAAGTAATGTTTAAGTATAGTTCCTACCCGACAATTCGATTTCCATCTGAAAAAAAGGCAATCGATCTCTAAAATGGAGTACGCTATTTCTTGCCAAGCGCTGTTCATCACATCTTGGCAATGTATATAAATAAATATATTTTTGAAGTACACTTACGGTTTTGGATGTATTACAGGTGAAATGGTTATCTCGCGTTAGACAGCTAATGATTCGACTTTTTCATTGCCTATAATTTCTGAATGGGAACTGGATTCATACGAATTCAGTCGTTTTAAGCATCTTGGTAATAATGTTAAGTATTTCCAAGACGATCTCGTTCGAGGAATTGAACAATTCAAGAGCTAAAGGGGCAATCAGAGATTGAATATTATTATTAAATTATATTGTAATAGACCAACCATCGTTACACTGGTTTTGTAATCGAAAATGGCAACCTACTATGACACAAGTTTAACTAAACACAAAATCGACAGCAGTAATATTAAGTAATAAAGTTCGTCAGAAAAAATTGACGTTTCCAGAAACGTTTTCAAAGACGTGCGAACAAAAAAAAAAAAAATACAAGTCAATTCATTAAATTAAATTTTTTTTTTCAGCTTCAATAACATACTATTTTATCAGATCAATTTTTTATTTGTTACAATGTGCGCTAGTCTTTATTTAAACTTTGACGAGTATTAAAGGTTTTACTCAAACGAAAACAATATGTTAACAATTTAGACGAATTAATTTGTTAACTGTTCAACATCAATTGAATTTTTAAACATTAAACAGTGATGGTTTTAAAGTGCATAATATATTACTTTAAACAAAAATATTAAATAAAAGTCTATTTTCTGTATTTTTTTTTTTTTTTTTTTTTGTTGTTTAGGTCACTTAGCTTATTTTATATTGCAGAACACTAGAATGGTACTTTCAAGATTGGAGTTGATTTTTTTTTTTTTTTTTTGATACAAATAATAACAATTATAATCAATTATATTTCAAAAAAGGCATTTTGGTTTAATTTTTGAAATGAACAATAATAAAATTAATTATAACCCTTTAACTCACGACTAAACACAGATAATATTTTCAATTAAAAAATAAAAGATTTTAATCATTTTCACTTTTATAGGCTAAAAAATTATATTAATATTATTGCACCTCAATAAATATTATATTGTGAACTTAGTGCTGGATTTACGAAAAAGTGTTTTTACAGAAGGGATTCAACTGAACATAACCATTAGGTATAGATATAGGTACTCAATATATGTAAAACAATAAGACAACTGATATAATTACTGTAACATATTAATTAAAAGTCTGTTCTGTTAATTATTCACTGATATACAGATGAGTACATACATTACATTAAAATGTGTAATAATATGTATACATAATATTTTTGAACGTTAGAAACTTGTACCTTATTAAATTATGTACATGAATGATTTTAAAATGTTCTTTTTAAGTATAAGTAAATTCTTAGTATTAAATATAAAATATACAAACAATGTTGTTTCAAATTTAAGTTACAATTTTTTATAAGATTACATATTCCTTTTAATCTATATATGTATATTAAGAATGATTAAACTGTTGTATTAATTGTAAAAATAAAAGTTAAATTAACGGTAATCGTATTATTTAACTATTTTTAATTTAACTTTATCAGTTTAATGTTGTATTTACAAAAAAAAATGTATTGGAAATCAAACGAAATACTTGGAAACACGTGTTAAAACTTATGAACGTTTTTGCTATAAACTTTTAGATCAGGAAACTTTTCTAACATATTTTGTCACTATAGATAGTTGCTAGGAATGACTTATATAGATTTCCTATTCCAAAAGTATTTATTTTTTGTATTGTAGTATCCCGTGTCTGAAAATTAATCTAGCTAGATGAATTTTATTTTGAACATAATTTGTGTGTATTGTTGTAACATTTGCTATTGATGATTTAATTTATAGAGTTTTAAACTTGGATAAATAAAATATATTATAAACAAATATATTAGGTATACAAAAATTCATTTAAGATCGTCTTTTCTTGAAAAACATAAGTTGGATTTTACGGTTACTTTAGAATAAGAATTGAACTCATAGAAATCAAGACTGATCATAGAAATATAAATAGCTAGTTGTATTCAAATGCAAATGGTTGTATTAAATTATTGGCTTTTATTTGTAATAATAATATCATATCATTCAGTGGAAAATCGAATGATTAAGGTCTTAATGAAGTCGTCAAAAAATAATAAAATAAACATTTTCAATTTTTTTTTTAATAAAAGTACCGAAATAAGTGTTTTCAAATCAAAGAGTTTTATGTAATCGTTTCAATCTGCTTGTTTGCGTGGAAGATCAAACAAATCACCATTAGTGTGCGAATTGTATTTGCTGTGCTGACTTGAATAAATAAACTTTGTTTATGGTTTATAGAATTTTTTCTTGTTTTCAATTAATTAATTTAGTTGAATTGGGAAATCTTATTATTTGTCCATTATTTCTGATGGAATATTTTTAATATTGACTTTAATGTTAATTTATACTAAAATACTAAATCATTTGTGAAATAACTTAGATTACTGATTAGTAAGGCATTGATAACTGTGTAAACACAAAGTATTCACTACATTGATAAATCATAATAAATATTCGGTATAAAAACATTAATCCGTAATTGTATTGCCACGATAATATTAATAATTATATTTAAGAACACGTCTATGAAAAACTTTATTGTAATATTATATTGTTTTTGATTATTTTTAGTATTTTGTACGTACATATTTGTACTATAAACTATTTAATTCTATATGTCTTGTTAATGCAACGACTTACATAGTAGTTATTTTTAAATTATCAGTGAAAAACTGTTTAGTACTCTTTAGTTTTCCAATGAAGTTTATTCTTTCAATTGTTTTTTTGTGGAGTGGTTGATGAATTACTAAAAAGTCTTAATCATAGCATCGTTATAGTTCAACATCTTATCTAGATTGTACTTTCTAAGAAGAGGAAAATTTTCGAAATTCTCGGTAGGTAGTTTCATGACTTATCATCGCTTTCAAATACATCATTACTGCTCACAACAACTATTCTTTGTTAATTGTTGTGGTAAGCGAAATGAAACGATAGTGCCCCAACGTCAACAGGATTTGTATTCTGTCTATTTTTCTTTTATTTGAACACAGTTTATTTGTATTTTGTCCGGTTTTAAAGACTGTTGAAAATATTTATATTTTTAGAATTAAAAAAAAAAAACGAAAAACTGAAATATTATCAAATAATAACAATTTTATGTGTGCTTGATTTTACAAAAGAACAAATATTTTAGATGACTATAATTTTCATTTTAAATTATTGCCATTTTGTATTATAATCGTTAAATTTAGTAAATGACATGATACATTTAAAACAGCTGCAACCAGGATAATATAGTGCCATAAATGGAGAGACGTTTTTTGACAAGCAGTGAAATTGCACCGAACATAAGCCCGTACAGTAAGACCTTAATAAAGTGTTTATTTTATATGTAAATGTAAATGTGAATGTAAATGTTATTTTACTATTATAAATTATATTTTCAAATAATTTATGTTGAGATAAAATATATTTTATAGTAGTGATATGCATTGTACTAACATGATCTTAGAAAATCGTAAACTTTCACTCTTTACTATGGAGTTTTTTTTGAAAATGATTTATTTAAAAAAAAAATGTTATTTATAATATAGGATCATTTTTTTAATTAAAATATGGAAATTAAGAATGTTTATATAGTTTCATAACTAGTCACTAAACACATAAATATGTAAAAGGATATTATTATTTTTTATTTATTATTTATTATATTAAGAAAGAAAAAAGTACAGTGATTAGTAAATCTTATTAGTTGAACTAACGATAAGTGAATAATGAATGTCTAATATTCATTCAAGAAAATATCATATCCAAAATGCACAATACGTGTTATGTTATTTAAAAATGCTATTGGAAATCGGTCTCATAACTGTTATATGAAAAATATTTTGTTTAAAGTTAATGCAAAAAGATAATCATAATTTATTTTTAAATATGCTGAAAAAAAATTACCACAAATTTCAATATAGAAATGGAATAAATTTCGTTTTAATTCTTCTGCGTTGCTATTTTTTTTATGGATGTTACGTAATAACTATTTTTGGTTGAACAAAATCATAAATATAATATATATAAAAGATGGAATGCACGAGGTAGGTAAAGCCAAAAAAAAGGACGGAAAAGATAAGCACGTACGCGGAAAAATTGTCTTTTATCTAAAGGATCAGTAGAGTGCAAACACTGACCGGTATGAGTATATATTTTTTTCTCGGTTCAATTTTGATAACGACATATTTTTTGCTTTTGGTTTGGACACTACCAACTATCCCTGGGGGTTATAGCTTTATGAAAAGCTTCCTGTTATTCGGATTGCAAATGTCACAACTCTGGTCAATGACCATATTGACGACTGTGTGCAAGTCAACAATCCGTCAGAAATCATTCACTATAGTATTATTTTACTCAGTGCGTTTGTTTTACAACATAAAAGAACCATATGTATAATATATTAAACAAAACGATTTTTTTTTTCTATCAAAGAACACTTATTGTATCAAGCACGATTAACGTTATTGAAACAAATTTTGTAAAAAATATTATTATCTATTTTTATTCGTTATTTCTTTTCAGTTTTTCTATATGATCAACATATTATATTTTTAATATCTTAAACTACTATGCAGGATTTTTTGAAGGAGTATTTTGGTAAATTAAAAAAACGAATTTTGAAATTATCGTTATAATAGTGTTCAAGTTTTAAATAAACGAAGTAGTGACCAAACATTTTACGGAGTAGGTTTATGATACTTTACATCGCTTATCCAAAAATTGAATACTTAATTATAAGTTATAACCAATTAAATACTCGTCTTAAAATCGATTTTTTTATGCATTCCGTCATTTAATGTAACTATAAGAAAAAAAAAATTAAAAAATGCTATTTTGTAAAAGCTAGTGTTTTTTTTAACAAAAATGCCAATTAAAACATAAATATATATGCTTGTATTGTTTGTAATTAATTTGATCATATACGCTGAGAGACACGTGTCTTTTCTTTTATTTTCGTAAAATGATAACATCGCCGTAAAAGAATATGACGTGCTAATGAGTTAGTTATAAATAGCTATAACGTTATACATGACTAAAAAACGTCTGAATATTGTAAACGCAATTAAAGCAGAAAACGGTAAACAAAAATAATTAAATATCACAAAACAAAACGAAAAAATATAATATAGAATATCATTATACAAAAAATAACGCAAAACGAAATATTTTAAAATAATAAAATCCACATACTTTAAAGTCATACTATTGTTTTCATAGAAATATTAATTCAGCGCGATTCTTTTTATCTCAGTAATCAATCCAAGAATTTATTATGCTCTGTACCCGAGCCATTCACCTCGTCAGATATTATTTTTAACCATAAACGCAAAATCTGTACAACATTTGAATTCTGAATAACGATAAACGCAAAACCCGCATATCGTTTTACTTCTTAATAACGATAAACGAAAAAATTGTTTAACGTTTGGATTGTAAATAGCGTAAAATATTTTTTTTTTTTTTAAATGTAAGCCCTGCGGTTGACATGATTAAAAATCAGTTGTCCGTGGTAAATTCCGTGACGACGGCGAAGTGCCTTTAAATAAATAATATATTTTATTTAATCATCGTACGTTTACGTAAACCGTTGGAAAAATAAAACGTCGTCACTCGTTAATTTAAAGGATCAACAATAACACTGACACGTTCAACTTATCACTACGTTATATTATCATTATTACCTACATGTGATAATATGTTTTTTATAAGGATGTATACTACAAGTATAGTGTAAGTATACAATACTGAGTGAATTAATTGATTTCGTGCGTTTAATCAAGCGAGACAACGTCACGCGGATACGCACGAGTTGTTCACGTCGTATCCTCAAGAGGTGTCTATCTTTTGATTTATTTTTTTCCGCCAATAAAATCATTAATGCTCCTCCGACAAACGATCGGTTTTGGCTAAAAGTCTGAGCTTTGGAACGTCTCGAGTCCGGTAAGACGTTTAAACCTTAAATCGCGTATAATAGTTCTTATACTGCTCTGTGTGGATGTATTTTCAGCAAGTCGCGTGCAATTAGTATCTAGTTTTTATATATTTTTTAATATTCAAATTACGATAATCGAAAAACAAATGCCGCATCATCTGGACACGTATTTTCCGCCCAGCACAGAGCCGATAAAGGCCATAAAAAAATGTTAAATGCATATTTTGTCAATTTTAGGGAATTTGTGCATATTTCTTGATTTTTATAGTAAGCATATTCAATATTTTAAAAAAAAAAAAGTATTTTCAATAATATTATTTTAACGTAGGTATTTGTTTTCGTCGTGATATATATTTTTTAACTATTTATTCAGTTCAATAAAACGTCAAAATGCCAACTAGTTTTCCGCCATATTTTTTTTTCCATATTTTACAATATTTTCTGTGCATATTAATATAACAACATAAGATTTATTTTGGGTTAACTTTAAATACTTTTTATGCATATTTATCAATTTTTTTTTTGCATATCTTACAATTTTATTCTTGCATATTTTGCCTTTTTTAGCTTGCGACTCGAGTCTGCAAATACCTACCGGATAATATAAACAATTAATAGAAAATAATGTCTGTAAAATTTCATATAATATTATATCGTGCAACGGTGCCTGAAGTAAATACTGGTTTATAAAAGTACCGCTATAATAAAATACTGTTTTCGGGCATATATTATGTAATATATTATCTCTCTTATCCCGCCCTGTGTCTTGTTAACTTTACGAAACCACCTGACCACCCGTTTAAGATCGTAAATTGTACCCGAGAAACTGCACCAGACGAGTTGGAATCGAGTTAAGAGGATGTAACAAGCGTAACATCTTTTACACACACACTCATCATTATTATTATTATTGCAGCACCCATTTTCAAAATATAATATATATATATATATAGCAAAATCGTTAAAATCGGATAAATAAACCTAAATATTATTAAAAAAATTACCAAGTAAATTATTATTAATCGATTCTCTGCCGAGGAGTGTCGGGTTTGTAACCGTAACGCGTCTTAGATAGGGATAGAGCGACATTTTGTTAGTAATACTCGTGTAACACGTGTTATGTTTTTTTACTTCGGTTTGAAAACAGTATGCACGTTCATTAAAAGCCATAAATAATATAAAGAGCGGTTTTGCCATAGATTGTACGTCGTCGTGTTATTGGGAGATTGTTTTATTTTTTTTGTCGATTTCCTTTGAGCCGACGGCGCGTACTTACAGATAGTAATATACACAATAATAATATGTTTAGTGGTGCAAGTTCAATATTATATCGCCAGTCATAATGGCATTATATTATAGCGATAGACTCAATTTCACCGTTTACAGTATATAACTACCTACGTATCGTAATATTCGTTTCACGAGTGGATAATGTCGAGTACTAATCTTGACTTGAACTTAATCAAAAACCGGTTTTCATTAATTAAACGAAATGTACACTTATAGTGCAGATCAAACGGAGCGTATGAAATAAAACTTTTCATTTACGTGTAATAAACGGACATACGTATACACACACACACACACACACACATACACACACCCATACCGGAAAATAAAATAAAAATATATTTGGGAAAAAAACATGGTTTTCGTTAATATTAGAAAAAATAACCATGTGCCAGAAAACCCTATTTGCTAATATAGTCTTCATGTCAAGTTTAGTTGACATCATTTTTCTTTAATACCACTCATATACTTTGTCAACTTATTTCGACATGCTGTAGTGAACCCATTTATAGAATTGCATGACTACATGCAGCGTACGGTTTTATTTTTCAAAACGTAACAGCCAGTTTTGATTTTGAATATAACGTTTTATAATTTAATCACTTTATCCTGCGATTGGGGCTGTGAATACAATTTTTTGTGCCCTGTATCCTATCTAGAACAATCTGAAACGATTGAAATTAATACACCGAGGTCTTTATTCATTCACTGAATTTTAGTGTTAATCGGTGGTAATATTAAGTAGGCACAACTTGCAATGTTATTGTATAGCAATAACGTAAAGAATACTAAAACGTACCTATAAAAAGTCTATTGTTAAGTATTCGATTACTTGTATTTAAAATACTTTTCAAATACTTTTTCTTTGTATTTTACTCTAGAGAACTAAATTCTCTTTTTTTAATTGTTCTTAAAATAATATTTCAGAATGCTTCTAAAAATTTCTGAGATTTCATCAAATACGAGATACGCCAGATAATACAATAGCTAAAAATTATATCTACTCATCTGAAGTCGAACTTGACGTGTTTAAAATATAATAGATACATATGTGACATTTGAAATGTATTCATGAACCGATTAAAGAATGTATTTATTAATAATTTTAAGTATACATTCGTGAGAAACGTACAGATATTTTAATATTAATATTAAATACTCATTGTTTTATAGGTAGCAATTTCGTTGAGTTTACTATAACGTAAGTATATACGTTTTATCTACAGCATCATAATGCATTTGCGTTGGATAAGTTTATTTGTATCAGCTCAACACCGTATTACAGTTTAACTGATAAACTGTTCTAAATATTCCCAGCGGTGATCCGAACAATAATAGCCGTAGGTTCCTACCTATCGCAACCTACCTCCTATCTATTATGTGTCACGTACTCGCGGCAGCGTCATTCACGAATAAGATAAAACGTATTATATTATATTATCGACCGGACCAGAATCATTCTACACTGTCCGGATGTATATTAAAATAATGTGGTCAGGTTGCTGTTGACTTGAGTGGATAATATATTACGATGAATAACACCCCGAACGATTTTGCACAGTTTTAATTTATTGTGCGTTGTACGTCGGTCGAGAGGTATAAATTCCGTCGTAAGAGCCGTCGTTGACTATACCGTACCGTAGTAAGTATCCGAGTAGATATTATGTTCACGACGTCATGTCTATTATATTCTTGTTAGTCGGTAACCATGTCTCTTCTTTCGCGAATTCCTTCGTATGGTAATGTTATTACATTTTATTTGATTTTATGTCTCATGTACGAGCGGATTTTTCGGAAATCAATATATATATTTATTATGTATAGTGTGATTTTTTAAGCATACTAACCCCCATTTTCTTTTTAATAGTCAAATATTTAAATTCTGATTTTTAGAATATTTAAGTTTTCATAAAGACCATATTATTTTCAAATCCCTGTGTGTTTTTTTTTTTTGTACTACTTAAAGATTGTCCTGCTGTGGTGATACAAACTTCAATATTTCAAATGAAAACCTTATTTTTTACAGCAAATTATTTAGTGGATGACTTATTTGAAAATTGTCGTGTATCTAAATTAAAATCCTAAAAAGTAGTTTATAAGTTAATAAGACATTTGTACTAAAAATAATTATCCTCAAAAATGGTTTTACAAAAAAATAATATTAAATGTAGTATTTAATATAGGTAGGTACTTGGAGAGTTTTTACAAATTATTTATATTGCTAGATCAACAGTAAATACTAACATTTTCAAATCAACTAAACCCCCATGACTTCTTAATCCATTACCATAAACATATTATTATCCTTATTCCTTAGTGCACAAAGTTATGTAACTTGAAAACTACTCATTCGGATTTTAATTCAGATACCTACAATAAAATTCTCAAAAAATTATCTGCTGAATAATTTAAAGTGAAAATGGAGGGTTCCTATTTGAAAAATATAAGATCGTATTATCACAGGATCATCCTTGAAAATTCGAAAATATGACCTTCGAATATATTTAAATATTCTAAAAATCAGAATTCGAATATATATATATATAATGAAAGCTTAAAATAGCATGCCCACGCATGCTTAACAAGTCACCTTGCATATTAAATAATATGTAGTAGCGTAAATCGTTGCGGACAATTTCCGGACTTGAGCACTTTAGGTTATTTTTTTTTATAAATGTCCGTCGGAAGATTGTCGAACTTATCATTTCAGTTTGTTGGATTTAAAAAAAATTATACAATAATGCAATAATAGAATAATATGTGAATATTTAAAAAATAAATAATAAATTAATATATGCGTATTGTAATACAACAAAAAAAAAAACGTTCATCTCAAAAGAATAACGGTTTCTTGTATAGGTGGTATACTGTTATTTTTTTAATAACAAAGTTAACAACGTTATATTTCATCGGCGTAACCTACGTTTATAACGCGTCACTGAGGAGGGTATTCAGGACGTTAAAAAAAAACAACTGAACTTTCGTGCGTTTTACGAGTGTAAAGAGTTCCTGCGAAAATAAAGTTTATTTATTCTTATTTCATAAGCAAATGTTTTATAGTATCATAAATAATTACGAAGCGCGACTTTTCACCGGACACGGACTTCTTCCACTGCATAGAACCAACTGCAATAAAACACTTTTGGATTACAATCTAGACCTAAACCTTGATGTCCTATAAGAGTTCCAGAATTTTATATAATCCAGAGATGGGCGAAATGTACTCTCGGTTATATAATGTAGACGAATCGTGATTCCAGGTCGACGAGCAAGATTTCATCCCCCTTTTGGAAACCGCCGCGCGTTTTCCTATAAAAAAGATACGAACTCCATAAAAAATCTATTTTTACTATATTTTCCTATATGCGTGATTGAGTCGCCGTGCTTCTGCACTGCAGCTGTCTTCTCGTTATTGTTTTTAATCATAAAATACAACCTATATTTATATAATATGATATGATATAGCATGGATTGTTCTACGTTAAACGTTTTCGGAAATCGACAATAAAAACGAGATAAAAATGAAATATAATATAATTTGATACTGTAACATAATATACAATATATATATATAACGTTCTACGCGCATAATACTATACGTCATTAAACCCGACTATGTTATTTTCATAAGTATCCCGTCATCGTACCAATAATGGTCAAATGATGTGCAAGCAATATATTTTCTGAATTCGTAATAATAATATTCATAATCATTATTAGGTAGGTAGTTCAATAATAAATCATTTTTGAATCGCATATAGCTATTTTATGCATATGTATACCAGGCATGTTAAACACGCAGTTCATTTTTTTTTTTTTTTTTGAAACCCTTGGAGGCTTAGCTGCCAATACTAATGAACAATTAACATTAAAAATTTAAATGTATAAAAGAAATATATGCGTGTAAAATTATTTCTATGTTTAGTAGTACTTATCAATATAAGCGACTATTATCATTAACGAACAGCAATAAACATGGTCTGTTGGACCCAGGTTAATGGACACTCATCTAAATTCAGTATTCAAAGTAGCTTGGTTCAATATAATTTCATAAAAAAGGCAGTGGCAGAAAAGATGTCAAACATCAAAAGGGAATTATTAATATGGTTTTTTTTTAAACTATTCAATTATATATTTAGTACAGTTGATACCAGGTGCGAATCGGGTTTTTTGTATAAGAGGGGGACCTTACATATGTTCCTACTTTTCTTACACAGAAGTAAAAAATTACCTTTTTAATAATCATTTATTTGTTTATTTGAATTAGCCCTTACAATAAATTAAATTTCCGTATTTTTCGAATTTTTTTAAACCCTTTTCGAATTATTGAAAATATTTTTAACAAATTAACGAAGTGTTTGTTTAGAATATTAATCAGCCTCAGAAAACAATACATAAACTTTACAAAAATCACTATCTTCCACTTTTTAATATGTTAACCATATATATTTAGTTAACCAAAATATACTAGCATAGTATAATAATGCATAATCTAATAAAAAACTATTTTTTTTTTTTTAGTGTGAGAGCGTCAGCCCCAAAGTCTCCACTCTGAATTCACTATTGGTAGATACGTTGAGCTTAGCATGCCTAATATAAATTACGTATTAACATTACGTATAGATGATCGCAATTTTTCTAAGCTATTCTTCTTATTTATTTATTTATTTGGAGTAACAACCGCTGTTCTCGCCTTGTAGATTTCAACTTTCAATGTGATTTATGATAGAAAATTGCATAATTATTCGGTAATAATATTTGAATGAATGCGAAATTTTCAACGTAACGAAATGATCACGAATCATTTTAATATACGGTCAAACGTAATAGTGTGGATTTAATTCAATTAACTATGTTATTTGATCGAGGGATTTTCATATTGTGTTCAGAGACCCTAAAAAAATAACGCGAATTAAATGTGCACACCTAATAAATAATATAAAATATTTGTTGAAACGGTACCTCATATAATATACTTGTAGAGTTTACACAGCGAGTATTATTCTGCACAAAAAACAAATAAACTCGAACGCGCTACGCACAGTCACGAACGTGGGCGCTCGTGTGTGTATGTGTGTTTATTATTTATTTATCTGTTAAAAATAATTGGATTTTTTTTTTTTTTTGGTGAAGTGCCGGAGCGGCGCTACGCGGGACGGAGGAAAACGGCCTCGGCGGCGGCGGAGGCGGACCGGTGGAGAAATTACAACCGCCGATCGGTCATCGTCTAAACACGTCGATAAGTAAATCCCATACACGCGGCGTCCTGTTTAAAACGGTATTGCTTCCGTAACGGGGAAACTCTATACGTAATCTTACAAGCCGCTGCTGCCGGTCGTCCTTAACTCGCCCGTCTGGCCCGCCCGCGGCCAACCCCGTCCGACCTGAGCTTTTGCTCCACTGAGAGACCGCTCGTGTACTTTCGTCGTCAATATTATATACGTCTTATCAGTCGTGGCTGCAAATGCGCGGTGGCTTACGTGCGGCGCACACGCCGGATAATTTGAAAGAAAACATCCCAAACGGCGTTTTAACCCCTTCCGCGTTTTCCCCCCGTATTTTGAAATCGAAAGACAAATCGAGTGCCTACATTTTTTTTTTTCGGTACGACCGTTGTATAATACCTAGCTATTTGTAATCGCGCCTACCAGACATCAAGACTTTTTTTACATATTATCGGTTTGCCAGAACTGACTGTTAGATAAATGCATCATTAATCAAAACCGTGTCGATCGTAGCCAACAACAACTCACAATTTCGTATTTACGGTTAAAACAAACTATAGTTTTTAGATACCATTGTTAGGTATTGTTATTATTACCGTCATCATTGTAATGTGGTTTTTGACGACGTACTCACATAATTACATCCATAACATTCTCATATCGTAATTGAATATACGCTACTGTTATTAGATTGGCCGATTGGCGTTAATTATACAAAATATAAAATTTAAATTAAATTAATTGCATGGCATATAGGCAAATAAAAAACCCGTATCTATAAATTCACATATTTTTTTGAACAGTATATATTAATATAAATTAAATAATTCATCATCTAATATTCTTTTTTATTAGATAAGTAGTTTAAAAATGTTTCGATAAAATTAAAATAATATTTATTAGAAATGTTTTGCCTCACAGTGAACAAATAAAAATACTCTGAAATGATACAAATACTCCAAGGCGTTCGACACTTACCTTGCCATTCGCTAACCTCCACCAAGTTATTTGTGTATTATTATTATGCACTTTTCATTGAATACGATAAAATTATTCAGGTCAGATATCCCTTACTCAAGTCGTCGTTCATCATGGCAATAAATAACCCACACAAATACTATTTATAGGTTAAGCATACAAACCATTTATTGAAAAAAATATCATGAAACATATGTAAAATACGAGTTTTTAATAATCCGCAAATTATCGACTTTTGGAGCTGTAAAAAAAAGTAGTAATCTGTTTTCTGTATTTTAACTGACTGCTATCATGATTGAAACAAAACTATATTTTTTTTAAGGGGGGGGACATACTAGTTTTATTGCAATATCATTATTATTGTGAAATTAACCGAGAATCGGACAAACAAAAGCCTTTTCAACGATTTCCGTTTCATGCTTGGACTGTATGTGTGAATTTTTAATTCGTTTCAAATAATAATAATGGTGATGCAAAAAAATATATCATTTTTACAGTCGACATTCAAATGTTGTGTTAACATCGTTTGTAATTGAAAATGTCAACAAATTGTATTGTAAAAACACTGATGGAATATAAAAATCCAACTGCAATAGTCGCGTACACCTATACAATATAATATATGTTACATACCTAGGGCATTTGAGCGTGGCGTATTGAGTTTTATGAATTTTATGAATAATTCGAATCGTGAAAAAATCATTATGTTATAAATCACACTACACTGTATAAGTATAATATTGTATTTTATATATTATATTATTTAAGTCACCCGAATAACATTTTACTTTTTAAAAACCTCTTTTCGTATATCGAGCATAATAGATTCGTTTATTTTGTTTTGTTAACCATTTCTCCCTCACTACGTCGTCGGCAACAGCGAATGATGTATACTTTTATATCATAATAATATATTATGGTGTGCACCTCGTCCTCAACACACCATTACATATATTGATATTAAAATAGTGATAACGGTGTGTTAAACGTTGCCTCGTTTTCTGCGCAGTAAATCTTATTATATATGCTTGCAATTTAAAGCATTCCACGCGTGGGTGTTCGTCAATGTGTTCGCTAATAAATATTAAATAATATTAAATTGTCTGGAGCGAAAATTAAGACTTCTCTTTAAAAGAAACAATACTTACACACATTGATTATCACTGTTATTTCTATCTACCTGGAAGGCGTATGTTATTTTGAGTTAAATATTAGTTTTTAGTTTGTTTAACATCGTTATCGAATTATTTCAATCCTTTAATACTATATTATGTATAATAATATCATTCAAAATATATTTATCAAAACAATAAGACGAACGTTCGCCGATTCGTCGTGATTAAAATAACTCAAAGTATTTCAACGATAATATTATTATACATATTATTTAGCCACTCAAAAACTAAAGAAATAAATCACTTATATAGTATAATACATCTCTTGACTACATGATTGTATAATACAGATTAACATATGATTGTTACACATGATTTTGCACAGCTATACAGAAATTGTATTATTGTTTAACTGTTTGTTTAAATATAGTTTCACTTTTTATGGAACTATCCAGGATAGTCAGTCGTACGCTTGTACGAGTATATTATGAATTTAATGTTTTCAACACAAACATTTAAACAGTGTGCGATTTAATATTTTATTCTATTCACACGATTTTATAGATTATACTTACTCAAAATCGACAAATAATACAACTTACTATATATTTCTGACACTTCCAAAATCGTTTGATAACGGTTGCCATGTGTCGCGATTTAAATTAATAGTAAGTGTGTATACGTTTTAATAATTTAATAACGACTTTATCTAGTGTGGGTAGATTTTTAACAGCCGTGAAATATTGTTTTAATACCAGGGCTTGCATTTGGAAAAAAAAATTCGTTTTAAGTTCGTTTTACAATTTAAACATTTTAAACGTTATACATATTTTACGTTTATCGTTATTCAGAATTTAAACGTTTTAATATAACTTTCGCGTTGATCGTTGTTAATAATATCCAACGCGAGGAATGGCCCCAGATATAAAATATAATAAATTCTTGAATTGCTTGCTAAGATTAAAATAAATATTTCTACGAAATCGTATTACAACTTCTAAGTAAATGGATTTTAAATTATTTCGTTTTGCATTATTTTTCGTTTAACACGTCGGAGGACAGTCGGCAATACCATTTCGTTCCACAGGCATGCTAGTGGCATTTCTGTAAACCTATAAATAGTATGGAAATAATTATCTATGATAATAGTCTCTAAAAATTGACAGCGCCCGAATGCGCATAATGTGCGCGAGCAGTACACCTCCTCTTTCATGAGAAACCATTGGAATTATTACTGCCATTACAGCGATGGCATATTTTAAAGGGTTTTTCACAGTACTCCTATAGCGATAATATTTTAAACTGTCAATATAGATATAAATAGACTCGATTCCAGCTATAACAGTAAAATTTGCCGACTATCCGCCAACGTGGGAAAATTTTTATACCACGTCACGTTATGTTTTGTTTAACGATACATTATTTTGTTTTAATCGTCATGTTTGGCTTTGTGGTATTACAATATTGTTTCTGTCTTCCGTTTCAATTACGTTTACAAATTCCAAAATCATTTTTTCGTCATATAACATTATAATAACGTTTTCAAGCCGTTCAGTTAGCACAGCTCTATCCGGCGCAATGCCATTCGTGTACGGATTCCATCGCGTGCATGTGTCGTGTCGGAAATGTAGGTATGCGCCTACTGTCAGTCGTGGTATTGGACGAGTCGCGTAATTGGAATACGTCCAAAAGAAAGTGTTATCGTACATATTGTTTTCCTCGCCGACGCGATATTTAAAAACGCCCGAAACCTTTGCGGGTAGGTTTACAATAAAATATTATTATACCTTTGACATTCGATAGTTCAAATATTATTGTGCCCGCGTATGGCGTGTGCTTACGTTACGATTTCTTTTTCCTTCCGTTATCGACCAAACGCGATTTGGTGTTGCCGGAAGGCAGGCTGCTGCTGTTGTGAGAGGGCACGAAAATATATTATACTGTTGTGCCGGATATCGGTGGCCGCGTTTCGTATGTGCCATAAAAATACACGCGCGCGCGTGTTATAATTGAGTTCTCTTTGCGAGAAACTATACACGTCAAAAACACAAACCTTCCGTGGATTTTGTAGGTCGTATAAATATATTATTATTATTATTATTATATTGAGAAGTGGAAAAAAAATGTTTCTTTTCTACCAAAGGGCCGGCGCGCACAAAAAGAAAGAAAAAAAATGGGTAGGTACATACTAATATCGGCAAAATACAAAAACGAGCTTTGAGAGATTTTATAATTGAAAACATTGATCTCGACCCACGTCGTTGCCAGATGCTTCGTTGTTGTTTTGAATGTAAAGACGTAATTTTAATCAGCACGTGGGTTTTAATTATTATGTCTTTAGAAATGCTCAAAGGATCTGATAATATTTTAACATCACGATATCGCAAGATCAATTACCCACTGGTGATCATCTCAAATTATAAAACTGTAATATATAATTTCGTAATTGTTATTAAATGATTTTTAATAATATTGTCGGTTTGAAAATTAATGAACTTTCTCTACGTTAAGTCTTGAAATTTGTTTTTGTTCTAAGCAAAACTTAATGTAAAAAAAAAAAAAAAAAGATAGTGTAAATTATTTCAGTTAAAAACCAAAAAGTTCTACAGATAGAACCTTCTTGTTGTTAATATATCTATTTATCTCAGTTACTTTAGTATTCTGCGAAACAAAATCGGTTAAACAAAAGAGAATGCGTCATGATGTTAAGCCCGATATATTATATTATGATGATGCTCACTATTATTCATTGAACTATTTATTTTGTTGATAAATGTAAAATAATTAATAATATTGTGCTATCCTGTGGTTATTTCATATAGTTGACTCGGTGAATATGAAATAGAACTTTTTGGATATCACTACTCAATTATATCACGTAAATAAAACCTATTGGTCTTGGGACTATAGGTAATTAAGAATCTTAAGATTCTATTTAGATCACAACAAATAACACATTTTTAAACTATCATATTTATTCAAAACTTTAGATTCTCGAAAAATTTTTAAATATTACATCTAAAAGCTTGTTTATGAGCTTGAATTATAGAGCATTAGTGACTAAACCTATATATTTATATAAGTGGATTTTTAAAATTATCTTTTTAGAACCTTTTGATCTCAGTTCTCTGTATTAAATAACAACACTCAGTTTTATTTACTCTCGAAATAAAACAATATAATATTTAATTTAAAAGTGATGTTATATGTCTCTAGGCAATAATAAAATATTGGTATAATAATCGCACGATTTTGATGGGATTTTACTTAATTTTTTTTATTGTCTCCCCGTTAAAGTACCACCGTTGGATCTATTTCTTGTAAGAGTAATTATAGTTTGTAAAACTTTATAGATCAATAGCAAATGATTTAGTTTAGATTAAGACGTACATAGAGAATAATTTAAAGTAATATAGTCATACAAAATATTTCTATAACAACTAAATGTAAATCTAGGTAACTGTGAGAATGAATAAAGTAACTATAGCTATGAATAACTATGAGGTTTTTATTTTATATGAAAAAATGAAACTTTAATTTAAATAGGCCATACATCTCGATTTCGATTTACATTTGTACATTGCTCAAGTGTAATGAAAATAACTAAAAACGTATATTCATGAACTGAATAATATTGAACAAAATGCAGACATAAATATTACACTTTTTGTTACCCGCACAAGTTATATTATATTTGTTCTTACTGTCTGCGTGTTTTTAACTTAAAATAAAATGACTTTTTGAAAAATTTCGCTACATACACTCTGCTCTGGTATACCGTACTTAAGCGACTCACGTTCCACGGCATTTCTGAGTTCTGAAATTACATTTAGATTGGGATTTGAATGATGGACACCTATGCCGATGTATGCGCGTGAAGCTAAGAAAACTTTCGTTTCTTTCGATGTATTACAACTGTCAATGGATCGCTATGGTTTTGATTTTATTAATTTTGCGGACATGCGTTTGTAGAGTTTTTTTTTCTCAGAACAAATATCGGTTAGTACTCTATCTGTATAGAGTGGTGTAGTCGAGCGTATACCATTTTTTTTGATTGATGCGTATACTCTATAATATAATATATTATGTGGGATACGCAATTATACGAGTATAATATCTGTTCTAGCTAAGCGCAATATTGACCTTTTTTCTACAAAAGTCAAAAATACCCAAAAAAATGTCTTTGTTATCACGTTTAGTACCAACGGTTATCCGTGTTATCGTGTTTACATTTTACACGTCTATTTTCATTTGTATAGCATGGAAAAATAGTTTAAAATGCAGTTAGCATTTGTGGACAACTATTTATTATTGAGTATAATTTTATGATTGTAATTATTTAAAAAAAATTAGATTTTTAAATTAAAAAAATAAAAATATTGTTAATTATTGGATGGTAGTCGACCCCACCCACTCTTTCTAATTATAATTGGCGTATACTCAAGACTTTTAGGACTACATCACTGTGTATAGCATAATGACTTCTTGCCGATGATTCAATAAATACATAAAATATATAGGTCTTATGTATAACACTTTAACTGATTTTGTAATTCATCTGTTTCAGATGTTTTAAATTGGTCTCCGAAGACTGTGGCTTTACAAGGTAAGACTTCATAGTTAATATCATTAAATAATACTGATACTATACAATAGTTTAAAACTTAATATTTACCGCTGCACGTACCACGGTTGACATATTAAAAAGTGTGTGTGTAGAAGTGTGTTAAATGTCAAATAAGTTTTTATGCGATTGGATTGGTTTGCTTTGTCCCTATGACAAAAATATAATTATGCAAATACCGCTGAGAGGTATTGGGCAAAGTGCCTATTTTGTATTGTACTGGTTCGAAAAATCAGTGAACCAATAACGCCTCACCGACGAATAAAATCGATTGTACTTTTATTTTTGAAATATCTGGTCGGTAGTTCGAGTGTTATTATTTTTACGTGACTGTATAAAGTGTTATCGCTTGAATGTCTGAGGACTTTGAATTAACTGTTCTTTCGGTTTTTTCTTTATCCAATGTATTTTTATAAACATAAATTAAATTGTATTCAGTACGTCATAATTTATACTGAACATGGTTTTTTTTCAATTAAACGATTATTGATCAGTTTTTAAGTGTCATGCGTATAATAATATTATAATCCTGTAGGTAGTGAAAATATGGCCTTACATTTTTATCATTTCGTATATTTATCCCATTAAGAATTATTGTCTGTCGTTCATCTATTTATCTACACATCTGTTAACAAATTATTATTTTATCTTAATTTGTGATTGAATTAAAATAATTTTTCTATTTAAGATTTTTTCCCTATTAATACATCTACCAAATATCAGTAAAGTATATAAAAAAAAATCATATTGTAGAAATTAAAAGTAAAATTTTATCATATACTATAAATTATAGAGCTATAGTATGTGGAAATAATATGCAAAATCAACATTATTGAGTTATAAATTATAAAACAATTAAATCACCACTATAGCAATTTTTTCACAATAAAAGTATTTGAAATTTTAATTTGTACGATAATTGTTTGTCTATATTTTTATAAGTTTTGAATTAAATAAAACACAAATTATTTTGCTGTATTAAAAGCTTAGAAATCAAATTTTGTTTTTTAAAAAATGTGAAAACGGATTACTTTATTTACCTATGTGATTCGTTTGAACACTTTCGAAAAAAATTGCGTACATATTATATTTTAGAATTATTTTAAATATAATATAAATTAATGATTCTGCAATTTGATTTAATAATATCTAACGGCTAATAACATAAATAATATAAATCGAAAAAATTCAAAAATTACATGTATTTTTAATATACTTATTATTTATTAAAAAGTATTGTTAGAATCGTAAACATAAAAAGGTTGTTGAAAATGTCCGTACAGCATGTTTCCAGGTCCCATGGCGTAGCTCAATAGTTATAAATTGTATTTTGCATATTTTAAAATTTACCACCACAATATAATGTGCCTGGTATATATGGCCATTAAGCTGTACGCGATCCTCCCTTACAAACTTTATAGATTTACTAGGTGAAAAGACAAAAAAATTTAAATAATATATACAACTTTAATGTCATTTTTTTCCCCGTCCGTAATATATTTGTTGAGGTTCTCGCTAAAGAGATTGGCTCATTGTTCTAGTTTTAATTATATTCACACTCTGACACCCAGAGAGAATCAAAAGAAGCCTTTTAACTTTTGTTACGCTCGTGAAAAATGATCAGTGCACAGATTATTTTTCCCCGACGTCTTACAGTAAGTAAGAGACTTTTTCCACACTCAGATAAAATTAAAGAAGAAAAAAGGTAAATAACATATTAATGACAAAATGCGTATATTATTCACAAAACACCGACAAGGAAAATTCGAATGAGATATTATGTTCGAAATTTGTTACAGAAGTTGTAGTTCTCGTTAAACTTCTTTTTAAACCGATTAAGTGAGTTTTAGTTGTTTATAATGTAACAGATTTAACGTCTAGACATCACTGTTTCCTAGTAAACGTTACTGTAACTTAAACTTTTAGTGAATATGCCAACACGTACATGTTTAAATGAAGTTGTTTTTGTTAAAATATTTTTATTTGTGCACTTAAAAGAGTCATAGAAGTGTTAAAAATAAAAAAAAAATTGACTGTAAATCAGTGAGATTCTTAAATTAAAATTATTCGATTTTAATTATTCAGTAATTTTGTTTAAAATAATATTATATATATATATATATATATATATATATATATATATATATATATTATGTAAAATCTTATTAAATTTATTAAATTATTACAATGAAACCTCCCCTTACAGACACTTCTTAATAGCGGACACTTCCGAATAGCGGACACAATTTCAGTGACCGAGAATGTCCGGTATTTAAAGGTTTCGCTGTATTATAAATTATTAGTCACATTACAAGATAATTTAAACTGATGGAGTTTAGTATGAAATACATTTAATAATAAACCACATTCGCAGGTTTTGAAGTTTTAATGGAATTCGTAGGTATATTCCTAAAAGAAGTTTGTTTCAGTATTAATGCCATATTAAGAAGTGAAATTAAGTATCAAATAAATAATATAAAAATGTATTAATATTAAATTCTTGAAGTGATAATCGCATTTGTTTTATGGAACTGTATCGTTAAATAATTATTATAAACATAATTGAGCACGGACAACTTTTTACGAACTCTGGAATAGGTTACTGATAGTTTTGTTAATCTAGAATTGTGCAATTATTTCAAATTACAAAAAGTTAAATTAGTTCATTAAAATATGGTAAAGCTTATTTACTGATAAATAAACATGTTTTTTTATGAACTATATAACATCTTTCAAAAGCAAATAATGCTGAACTGAGAAGGTTAGATACGTTAAACCGATATTTACATTGTTTCTTGGAATCCTAATTTAAAACATTAAGTCTTTTATGACATAATTTTTTTCGAAAAATTACATGTCCAACAATTTGTCAAATTGTTCATAAAAAAAAAATAAAAATATTATTAAACTTTAAATTTCCACAAAGTATCTCTACATCATGTACGATACGAGAATACATCTATTAGATTAGTTTTCCTGTTCACTTTTGGGTTCATTTAATAATATATTGTATGATCTTATACACATGATATTATACTGAAATCGTTGAAATCGCAGATAATTTTATTTAAAAAGTAACATATTATTGTATATATGAATAAATTATACTGTTAAATGGAACCACCCGTGAAAAATGTTAACTGTGCTATGGTGTACCAATCATGGGTGTAGCTAACTATATCATTGTGAACTTCTAGTAATTTCGTAAGCTTTATTTTTTACAACGATTCTCGTTATATTATAGTCACTGTACATACAATACCACTTCCGTGCCAACAGAAATGCTGTAATGGTAAACATATTATGTCGGAAATTCGCCTATACGTATCGAATGGTATTAAATGTATAAAAATGTAAATTAAGGCGAATATATACGGAAATCCCGAACTTTTATTTTTTACCACAATATCGTATTTTGTTTCGGACTTTTTGTAAGTTTATAGTTTTG
This sequence comes from Pentalonia nigronervosa, assembly GCA_014851325.1. Lineage (NCBI taxonomy): Eukaryota > Metazoa > Arthropoda > Insecta > Hemiptera > Aphididae > Pentalonia > Pentalonia nigronervosa. The sequence continues at coordinate 6,596 of JACXSJ010001903.1, read as the reverse complement.
AGACAAAGGCAAAAAAACACCATCTATAAGAGATCAAATTGGTTTGTAAATGTTATAATTACAACGTTATATATTATGACAAAAAAGGACTACAATTTGTAAACGTAATTACATAAAAACGGTAAACAAAAATAATTAAATAGCACATTAAAAAAACATAATGGTTAACAAAATATATAGAATATCATTAATCACAAAATTACACGAAACGAAATAATTTAAAATTTATTTACTCGTAAAAATTATAATATTGGTTTCGTAGAAATATTTAGTCCACACGATCAATTTTTATCTTAGCAATCAATCCAAGAATTTGTTATATCCTGTATCCAGGCCATTATTCTCGCATTAGATATTATTTTTATCGATAAAACGGTTAGCGATAAACGCAAAAGTTGTAATTTTTTTATTCTAAATAACAATAAAGGCAATATTTTTTCCATATACAAGGTCTGGTCATTGTATTCCATGGAGATTGAAAACCAATTGGAAAAATATCTAAAATGCATTGTTTTGTGATGAACGGCGTCAAAAATATCTCTCGAGATCAATGCTTAAATTGTGTATAATATTATGTACATTTTAGACGAACTATATTAATTCGATTGGCGAAAACGAAAATCACGCGGACGGGTGACCTAACGACTAACCTGCAATGAGTGGTGGCACGTTGATTTCTATGCCTTTGCAGGTGACCGCCTCGTTGAGTATTTTTCTTTTTTTTCGCTTCTCGACTATTTCTGCGCCTATATTTTAGAGATTCGGTAAATTCTTCGGGCCCTCTGGGACACGACGAGAAATCAAATTACAAGTTCCGCCGACATTTATCACTTTTATGACCTCGTCCGAGATTTTCACTGTGTTGCGCGTACCGTTTCCTTTCCGTTTATATACTTTATTTCATTGTTATTATTGTTATTTATATGAAAATGCCACGAGTGTGTGTATGTGGCAGCGAAAATTCTTATCGAGGTCATGTCGCGGAATCAGACGGCGTAAATTTTTATCCTGCTAAGATTTATAGCGTTTACTTTTTCTTTTTTCCACGCGGCCTTTAAAAATAAAATAAAAAACGGGCAATATATCGGACCCACGAAAAATATGTTACGGACCAGTTAAAGTGTCGACCGCAAGACATTCCTCTTTTTCTTTTTATCTCTATACATTTTTTTTTCTTTGTTCTAAAAAGTGAAAAATGTCCGAACACAACCCAGAGAATGTTGTTCCAAACGTACAAGTAAAAACCAAATACTTGTTTCTGTGTTATTAAACTGTATTTTACTTAAGTCGTGTTACTGCATACCAATATATACGTATGATATGCACATCGTGTACACTGCAGTAACAAAATCATTGTCTAGTCGTTATCATCTCGAGTTCTCGAATTCTGTTTTTTTTCTCTCAGAGTAGAGATTAAAACTATTTAACATGGTAAAATTACTCGTTACAAATTATTGTAATACAATATCTGATTTTCAATATACTCACAATGCATTATGGCCTAATAGTTTTTAAAAAAAAACACTCAGCATGTGCACTGCAGGGGCGGAACCAAATGAGCGAATAAAGGACTATATTTACTTAACTCAAAGTAGATACTTATATATAAAGAAGTGATCAATAGACATTTTTAAGACAACAGCAAAAACGGATGTAGGTTTAATATCGGTCAAAAGAAATCGTATTAACTACATTTATTTTTGAAGTTATCAAATTTATCGTGATTTAGAAAAATATATTATTAATTGTGCAATGTCCTGAAAACATCTAATGCCAAACCAAAACACGTTAATACTTGGGTATAGATGTTAGATTTATAAATTTACGATTTGTACGACGTATAAATTTTATTTCCTTCATTTTCGTCGTATAAAGTACGTATGAAAAACAGTGTACAAAAATTAAATTTATACATTGTTATAAAATGTATTATACTTAATTGCTCTCTTAAGCTCAAATTTCGCTAATCCCCAAAAATAATAACCGTGGTTAAGCCAATTTTATAAATTTTATGCGTTTAGTCATTTTGGAATGACACGTCGAAGTTTTAGGAAATGTCTCCTAATAGAAAAAACATATTCTTCAGAGTACAATATGTTGCGATTTTAGCAAAATCCGTAACTATCATAAAAAAAAAGATTTTTTTAAAACCGCTACCATAGAGAGACTTAAGTTATTTCAGTTTACAAAGAACAACACACACACATATATATATATATATATATATATATATATATATGCATTATACAATTTTTGTATATAACGTTTTATCCGGTATAATACGACACGACGAGTATAAAAACTATAATGAACAAAAGTAAAGGGGGGGGGGGAGAATGCAATATTATCTGATACAACGACTGAGTCGTATAATGATGTTATTCATATTCATAATCTAATATTATGTATCTCAACAACGTGTATTTTTTCTTCTTAGTCAGAAATATAATATAATATTATTATTATTATGTACATATTATATTTTTTCTCCGCGATCAACTACCACAACGACAAATATAAAAAATAAATAATAAATACGAATCGAAGTTTCATCGACAAATTTCGTTCCCAAATGCCCATTATTGTGAAATGTATTGGCATACAAAAAATGTTTATTTATGCAAATTATTGGCACTGACGGCGTGTTCGATATGCAATATCGCTACACTGCTGTGTACTTTCAGACATAGTATGGATATTATAATATAAAATTATTTTTTCAAGATATCGGAACTACAAAAAGGAAAAAAACTAAGCAAACATTTTGCGACTCGTTTCTTGTATTTAAGCAAACAACTGCAAATCTTAAATTAAATCCATTTTATCATTAAATTATTATAATTTATATACTGACATCAGTTAAGACTGCCATGGTGAGTTGTTGATAGGTAGTTAATATATATTTATATTGTATATGTTTTGATTTTTAATTAATACCGATTTTGAGTAGAACTTCCCACTACACTGCACTGTGTATGCTAGACTTTTTATACATTGTTTTTAACATTAATTTAAAAAAATTAAGGGTAATTATTATTTTTAATGATTTTATAATTATCCATAGTTGTTCATAATTAAAAAATATAGCATACAAAAAATATATGTAAATATAGATTTTTCAGATAATATTGAAAAAAGTATATATAGTACGATAAAACCTTAAATAAACATCAAAATTAAAAAAATATTAAAGAACCCGAGAATAATAGTCAAAAATTAGTTGAACATTATATAAAAAGTTACTTCCTATTAGTGAATCATATACTAAGGTCTTCCTTAGAGTAATTTTCTTTTTATCGGAGATATAAACTAAACAAAATGACTTTCTAAAAGAACCATACGCAACCAATTTCCAATCTTTATAACTATGTACAATCTATAAAATTCTAAATAGAAAACTTTGGTAGCACTCCTACTTGGAAAATTGATTACGTATAAAATTGAAAAAAGAGAAATACACATATTGTAGCCATTTGAGTTATATTATAGCCCCAAAATATTTTTTTTGTCGTTCATTATTTACATATGAATAGTAATTATTATAATATTGACTAACATTGATTTTAACTCGTTTTGCATTTTACCGAACATTGTTAGATCTCTTACCATTATTTTTTAAATGTGTTATGTACTACAATAAATTAATACTTCAATTCTTCTGAGTTGCTTTTTTTTTATTAATTTTTCCAAAATTAGAAGTATAATCTCGTCACATAAAAAAAATTTTCCTTAACATTATTCTTAGAAAAAGCTGCAGACGTCATTCAGTGTAATCCAACAAGCAATAACATGTTTCTGAAAGATGACCTATTAAGTTTTATCTTTCAAATTATGATTATTTTTATTTTATAGAACATTATTTTACTTAGCGTAATTTAATTTTAAATCGAAACAAAAACAGATAATGTTTATTCAGTTCAGAGTCATTTTGGTCATGTAACAGATATTTTTTTTTTCAAACTCGGATCGTAAATAATTTTAAAAAAGTTACTTACCGTTCAGGAAATAAAACTATTTTATTTATTGCATAATTATTTGTATAATAAAACCATTTGTATCACACTAATTCGTGTTTACATCTTAAGCAATTTATTTTTTGAAAAAAAAAAATTGATTTGCTATTGTTTACGTTTGGTAATTGAGGATTTAATGTAAAATGTAAATTAATTTAATGATGTTTTAATACACCGGATGTATGATTATAAAGCCACCAATAGTGTTATAGATTGTTTTTGAAGTGTCAATATTAAATATTATATGCTCGTCTAATTTAATTTTATATTTGACTTGTTTAAATATTTGAAAATTGATATTCGATATCGTTACTTTTCGTTTATTAAAAATGCCAAATGTACATTAAAATAATCCATCAAATTTTAATATTGCTTATTACAAGCATATTATTAGAACTGTAAATTAAAAATATCAATCGTTGAAAACAGTCGGAAATAGACGTCAAAAAATTTAGTAGTGCTTACTGAAAAATATGATCACTCTAAAATGAGTTTTCGATGAATGGAAATGGAAAAAACTCCATTACTTGTTCGTTTATCATTTTTCGCCGTTTGCTAAACAAGAAAATACCCAATACAATTGCATTGTCTGGCACAATCGTGGACAGTATTATTACATGAACGTTTTCTTCAATACTCACGCACAGTTTACTCGTCAGTAAATTGGCTTAAAAAGAAACTGACCAATCTCCAGTGTTTAGTAAATCCTTCGTTTGTTTCATCAAGCTCAATAATTATATAATAATTATCACAAGATCCGATGGTTTTAAAACCACAAAACGTTAATAATTGTCAGTCAATAATTTTATGGTCGAATTACAGTTTGAGGACATAACCTAATGCATTCATATGAAGACCTAAAATAATATTTGTTTGATATAAATATTTTTTATTTTTAGTATTAATCTGTATTTAATATAATACATGCACATAGTACATGTAATATAGTTATACCTCCTAAATGTCGTGTGATATTTATTATCGTTTGAATTTTATTGTTTATACTATAATGTTGTACAATAGTTACACATAATTTAAACTATTTTAAGTAATGGCCAATTAAAAATAGTAACTATGTGGTACAGCTTGTCTTATTTCGTTGCGTATACTGTAATAACTATCCATATTTTCGTTTAATTAATTTTGTTCTGGATTGTAAATAACAATTACACATCTATGATAGTAAATGAAGTACATTTAGAGAGAAATGCTTTTAAGTTTTTAAAGCACGTTAGAAATGACTAAAAAAATTGAGCAATTTCATTATTTATAACCATATACAGTTAACGCCAAACGAATTTCGTTTTCGCAAAAAGTTTAAAATTCTGTTTACGGGGTTAAGAAAATAATTGTTTTTCTTTATAGGTACTCCGAAAGTTAAACTTTTTTTTCTAAAGTAAACAGTTTGAAGAAATAATATTAAATTTATGTTTACCTTTTATAATTAAGAGTATATCTCATATTTTGATTTTTAAATCATTAACATTTTAATTTAATACGATGATTTACGCTTGTAAAAGTTTCCTAATACATTTTGAAACGGTATTTTATATTATCAGAAGTTTTTAGAGCATGCTTATTACTTTAATAAAAGAATAAGGTCTTGCAAGAAATGTTAATGAAAATTAGTAAATTGTATTTACGATGTTTACCATCGAATGAAAACTCTACTCTGTTTTTTTTTTTTATTGGTCGTTATGAACGTTTGGTACCACAAAGCCATCGGATTCCGAATGTTTAACCAAGATTTAATAAACCATACATAATTAATTCTTATAATAATTAAAAAAGTTATTTCATAAAACTAGAGACTTAAAAAGAAACCAAATAATTAGTCTCATAAATTGTTAATAGTAACAGGTATCTACTTTATTAATTCATATCGTTATAATAATTTATTTGGAGAATTAAAAAACGTCTAATTTAAATACCTTTAATTAGATATATTTAAATATGAATGCAAATACATATATATTCTTTATTTGTTCGATAAACAAAATATGATATATTGCATTTACTCAGTCTTTAAACAGAAATATTTGACAATTTCTGAATTTTTATAACCACGACATATTCAAAATATAATTTAATAGTTATCGTTTCAAGTTTAAAATACCATTACTCGATTTATTTTATGAGTAGATATTTTGGTCTTAACATTACACATTTGTTATACAATTTAAACAAATATATACCTAAATTATTAAATAAAAACGGAACGTAATTGCATTCTGAAAGAATATCCAGTTTAATTAATTATAAGTGTGTAATATATTATAATATATACTCAAACAAAAATATATATATAAAACATTTCCAGTAATTTGGATTAATACAAACATACCCAACGAAATGTTTAATATGATTTGATGAATACCATGTATATAATACGAGGTGTGGCTATTAAATAACGAGATTTTCTCTGTAAAAACTTTTTATTAATATTTTTCAATGGTTTAACATTTTTCCCCTTCTATATACTCCCCCCACTTTTGACACATCGCTCCATTCTAATTTTCCATTGGTTAAAACAGTGTTGGAAGTCCTTTTCTTGCAATGTTTTTAATACCTCCGTTGCTTTTG